>JAPYZI010002399.1:0-47810 GCA_030523105.1 Ophioninae sp. A BG-2022a | reverse complement strand
CCAAAAATCGAAAAAAATTTTTGATTTTTAATATTTTTTTTATAGGTCCTTTACGATGTAATTTGATCCCCTGAATACGAATCCGCCATTAATTGCCCCCAAAACCCAAAATTTCTATGAAAAAATCGTAAAAAACTTCTAAAAACACGATTTTTGTTGCTGTGTGCAGTGCTTTCGACGAAAATTCGATGATATTCATAAACAGCTGAAAATTTTTGATTGGATAAAGCCTCAAAACTATTTCAGAATCGAAAAAAACACGTTCGAGCCACTTGCCAAGGCGTAAATGTCGTTCTATGCACATCTGACTTCGTTGATTTGGGTTTGAGACGTGTACTTGATTTTCGTATTTCGCGCCGACCGGCGAAGAAACCAGTAGCTATGTGTGACGTATCTGCATCAGCTGGCCGGCAGGTTTTATTTGGTTATGGCGACCGAAATGTGCGTAGAGAAGAAAGAACGTATCTAATAATTGTTAAAAGTGTAATAATCGCAGGGTTTGCACGGAAGACATCGATAAAGCGAGTAATCAGCGAAGATCACGATTAATTAAAAATGAACGCTGCACGGAACATTATATGCACAACGTTGCGAGGTTATCGTTCGATTCGTGGTAGACGAAGCGCTTGGGAGCCACAGCTCGAAGCGGTTAAAACTCAAAGCGATGAAAAAAATAGTATTAATCCTGATATACTTCGCGCATCCTATGATCCCGAAGACGGGGAATATGACATCGACGCGTTCGAGTCGGACTTTTCAGCGCTCCCGGAAGTTCACAAAATGCACGAGAGGTTAGAAATTGCCTTAACCAAAACAAACACAAACAAACGCTAATACAATTAAAACTCAACCCCATCGTCTTCCTCGGTTATTTTCAGGGAGCTAGACATACAGAAGAAAAAGCTAAAAACTCAAATAGTAAAACGGAAGTATTTCAAAACCAACGAGCCTGCGACATTGACCTGGGGTGAAAAGGAGCAAATACGCCTGTTGTACCAAAAGGATCCTGAAGAATGGACTCCAGACGCGCTTAGTGAAAGTTTCCCTGCTTCGCGCGAAGCTATTTTAAAAATCGTACGTTCCAAATGGCTGCCGCGATCGACAAAGGTTATAGAACAGTACGAGAGAAAAGTCAAGGATAATTGGGAACTCTTCAAGGCTGGTAAACTAGACGTTGATCCGAAGCTACACAAGCATTTATCCAAGTTCAAGAATAGGAAGTTGGAGACGATGGACGAACAAACTATGATGAAATTCGTTAAACCGAAGCCTGTCTTTCCTAAACCAAAGAGCACTATGTTCTCCAGCATAATAAAGAATTACAACGATCGAATAAACGCTAAGAAACACTCTATGAAGCAAAAAGAGTTTGAACAGCGGACTGAAGAAATGTCTAAACAGATTACTTCAGGTATGGAAAACACGGCAGTCCCAATGGTTTCTGATAAACCTGAACCAGATCCGTCGGCTAAAACTGCCATGACTTACGATATGTTTCTAAAGAAACACACGGAAAGTATCGACGCGGACTATATGACGCCTGTAGATCGAGTCATCGTTGACGAATACAAAAAAAGCCAAGCCGAGAGTTACAAAACGGATACTCTGGTACTGGTCAGTCCAAGCGCTCTACATAACAACGATAATCAAAAATCCTATCTTAGCAAAGATAAGAATACCTTAGTCACCAAAGTTACAGCCGATACGCCAAAACCAACTGACTTCTCAGCGATCAAAGCAACGACCGTGGACACTGGAGTTATCGCTCGTGAGAAATTACACGAAGCGCCCAAAAGTTATCCAAATTATATCAAAATACCACGGAAACAATACAAACGTGGCGCAACCTACAGGGTAGAAGATCGTTATTACCATGACGACGGTGAATTTCTGTACAGAGTACCCATGGTCCCGTCGCAAATTTGAACATCGCCTAATCATGTAAAATGTTAATAAAGTTCGTGAACCATCGATACAAGATCACATTTAATATTTAAACAATACGCCGCGACTTTTTTAGTTTTTGTTGACGTTAACAAGATGGCTATAACCTCGACACTTTTCCGAGTTCTCTTACAAACTTAATTTTCTCAAGAAATACCAACCCTGAGACTTTTTAGAATACGTATACGCTTAATGATGTTATTTTACGTTAAAATGTTTCATTTGATAAAAATCGCGATTCAAAAGTCAGCTACCTCGTACTCTTATGTCATGAGATACTTTTTTTTTCTAACCCAGTGTCGAAACATCGAAAGAAAATCGACGAAACATTGCCTGGCTTAGATTATTTAAAAGCTACTACTCTTTTTCAATTTTGCGAGCTTTTCTTCGCTAAGATCAAATATTAGACTTTCGTATTCAGTAATCATAGGTTATCGGTAACACTTTGAATTGGTATAGGCCCTTTTTGTCTCGGGTAAGTTACTGCTGCCAACCCCAACAACAGCGCCATCTGCAGACTCGATTATATATAGGTAGACGCGTTATGGCGTCTAGAAAAATGGCGGAATGATACATCAGCCGTGCAGTTGTTTTCCCGCGGTTACCGTTCGTTGCTACACTTTCGTGCTTGTTCGCACATATTTCAATCAGGTAGGTGACATTTTGTCTTTCGTTTTATAGCAACGAAGATTTAAGTGTCATCGGAAAGGAGATAACAATTGATCTTCAGGTTTTCGCGTACCAGCACTTTTCTCACCTACGTCGAATCGCGGTTCTGAAAAGTTTTCATTCGTCTCAGCGTTGTTGCCAGAAGCGAGGTTGGCGGGTAAACAACCGTTACGAAATTAGCAACGTTATTGTTTGTTCAGTAGAAATACTTTTCTTACCAATTAGCCATATAATTCGTAAAAAGTATCAGAAGACGACGTAACTCGTTCTAACGTAAAAAATCGTACAGTTGTCCATTTCGATTGGTGTTCGAAACTTATTTGGTTAATACGAATAACGTAAAAATATATATAAAGTAAATACTCTTTCTAACGATACCGGTGAAAATAAAAAAAGCTTTCGTAGTATTTATAATAAGTTTTAATGGTTTCGCTATGTTTGTCATTCCCAAGTACTTGAAGTGATCAAAGATGAATCTGGGTGCTGCAGAAACCTAAACGAACCCAAACACAACAAAAAAATGAGCAAATTTTCACAACAAATGACGTTTACCTGCACCTATTGGTTTTTCGTCATCAATGACGCGTCAAAACAAATTTCATTCATTTCTTTAACCGCAATATCTTCACTGATAACTATAACATTCAAAAGTACCCAATGACATTGGCATTTAAAAAAAATTACATTCCCAATTATGCAAACGCCGATAAACGCAACTTGTCAATTCTGGCTAAATCCAAAACATTGAAAAGTCTATAGTACCAATACTGTTTATGATACGAAAGCAACCACTGTTTAAATCCTTAAAGATATTACTATTACGAAGTAACAAGTGCGCGTAATTTTATGTCGATACTGAAGATGGTGACGGAGTGACATAAGTCGGAGGAACAAGGATGATGCATAGAAGAGGAGGAAAGAGAATCCGGATGGACGATCCCGTCCCTCCGGAGTACGAAGCGCCGATGACTCCGATGACGCCGATGAACGACAACGCTCCCGCGGACAGCCAAGAAACTTACCCAACATACACGTCGTACAATCAAGCGCCGCAAACTCCCCTGCACAATCCGACACCGGAGCATTATTCTTCTGAGAGTTACAGCTCTCCGGGAACTTCGCAGCAGCCTTATCAGGAGAACGCATCTACCAACGAGTCGATAACGCAATTCGAACAACCGATGACACCGGCGGGTCCAGCCAACATGAGGATCACGCGAAACACAAGGGCCAGACTGAGAGGGGGTGCGATTCAACAGCCAAAGTACAAAGAGATAGACACGGATTATCCACCGGTAGCGCCGAGTCGTGGAAGAGGCGCGGGCGGAGGGGGCGGTGGTGGAGGTGGCGGTAGAGGTAGAGGGAGACGAGCGTTGAATTCGAACAGTTCGGAGGACGAAGCGAGCCTGTACTACGTGATAAGGAACAATCGTTCCTCGCTGACGAACATAGTGGACGATTGGATAGAAAAATACAAGATAAATCGTGAAAACGCTCTTCTAATGCTAATGCAATTTTTCATAAACGGTAGCGGTTGCAAAGGTCGCATAACACCCGAGATGCAAGGTAACATGGAGCACGTAGCGATAATACGACGCATGACTGAGGAATTTGACGAGGAGAGCGGCGAGTATCCACTCATAATGACCGGCCAACAGTGGAAAAAGTTTCGAGCGAACTTTTGCGAATTCGTGCAAATACTCGTGCGACAGTGCCAATACGCAATAATATACGATCAATTTCTCATGGATAACGTAATATCGTTGCTAACGGGTCTTTCGGATTCGCAGGTACGAGCATTCAGACACACGGCGACACTAGCCGCGATGAAACTCATGACTGCACTCGTGGACGTTGCACTCACCGTATCGATTAATCTCGACAATACTCAACGGCAGTACGAAGCTGAAAGACAAAAAGCGCGGGAAAAGCGAGCCGCTGATAGACTCGAGTCGTTAATGTCCAAGAGGAAAGAACTCGAGGAAAATATGGATGAGATTAAGAATATGCTGACCTACATGTTCAAGTCAGTTTTCGTTCATCGTTACAGGGACACACTGCCGGAAATCCGCGCTATATGCATGGCTGAGATTGGTGTTTGGATGAAGAAGTTTCATCAGAATTTCCTCGACGACTCGTATCTCAAATACATCGGTTGGACGCTCCACGACAAGGTCGGCGAGGTTAGGCTTAAATGCCTCCAAGCGTTGCAGCCGCTTTACGCCTCGGAAGAGCTCAAAGCGAAGCTCGAGCTTTTCACGAGTAAATTCAAGGATCGAATAGTCGCGATGACACTGGACAAAGAATACGACGTAGCCGTACAAGCGGTAAAACTCGTTATATCGATTCTGAAGCATCATCGTGAAATTCTAACGGATAAAGATTGCGAGCACGTATACGAGCTGGTTTATTCTTCCCATCGGGCTGTAGCCCAAGCAGCCGGTGAATTTTTGAACGAACGTCTTTTCACCCAGGACGAGCAGGTCGTGGGCGTAAAAACGAAAAGGGGCAAAAAGAGATTACCGAATACACCGTTGATACGCGATCTTGTGTTGTTCTTCATTGAATCCGAGTTACACGAGCACGGTGCTTATCTCGTCGATTCCCTTATCGAGACGAATCAAATGATGAAGGATTGGGAATGCATGACGGATCTTTTGCTCGAAGAGGCTGGACCGGACGAAGAAGCTTTGGACAATCAGAAGGAAACATCGTTGATCGAGCTGATGGTATGTTGCATAAAACAAGCGGCTACAGGTGAAGCACCCGTTGGTAGAGGCCCGACGAGGAAGATTCTATCTGTAAAAGAGCAGAAGCAAGTACAGGACGACAAGCAACGTTTGACCGAGCACTTCATTCAAACGTTACCCCTATTGCTCGACAAGTATCGCGCTGATCCGGAAAAACTCGCGAATCTTCTCGCCGTCCCTCAATACTTCGATCTCGAGATATACACGAAATCTCGTCAGGAACAAAACTTGGACTCGTTGTTGAACAAGATTCACGGTATCGTTGAGAAAATGCACGACGCCGAGGTACTCGACACGGCGGCGAAAACCCTCGAATATATGTGCGTCGACGGACAAGCTATATTTACGCGCTGCGACGTAGCGAGGTCAACCCTGATAGATTGGATCGTCAACAAGTACAAGGAAGCTATAGACGATTATAGATCCTTGATCGACGGCGCCGATGTACCCGACGAAGACGAAATATTCAACGTTGTACAATCCCTGAAGAAAGTATCGATATTCTACGGGTCTCATAATTTAAATCCTTGGAACATATGGAGCTCGTTGTACAAAGACATCGAGGATGCCAAAGATCCTTCCAGGGTATTTCCAAACGAGGCGATAAAGTACTGCATCACCGCTTGCTTCTTCTCAATTCTATGGGGCCAAAATAATCTCATAGAAGCTGGCGATACCGGAACTCGAGGCGAGGAAGAAGCCAGACAATTGAGAGAACACTTGGATTCCTTCATGGACTCGATGAGATACTTCGTCGTCGGTGATAGCTCGGGTGTACCAGCACCAGCGATTCTTCGCGAGGAAGCTTACAACACCATCTGCGATTTACTCGTTCTATTCTGCAATCAACTCAACAGCCTTGCAAATCCGTTGCTTCATCAGCTCGTTTACGAACCCGACATTCATATGCAATCGATGCTCAATCGTTTTATCCAAGAATACGTTTTCTCGGAGGAGGAAGACGACGAACACGACGAACACTCGAAAATCGAAGAACTCCACAAACGAAGGAACTTCCTCGCTGGTTATTGCAAACTCATCGTTTACAACATGATACCGACGAAAGCCGCTGCTGACGTTTTCAAACATTACGTCAAATACTACAACGATTATGGAGACATCATAAAAACGACTCTTGGCAAAGCTCGCGACATTAACAAAACTAATTGTGCCCTTACGATGCAACACAGCTTGAATATACTCTACAACGAGATCGTCGCGGAAAAAGGAAAGGTCAATAGAAACAGCGAAGAATTCACAGCTATCAAAGAGCTCGCGAAGAGATTCGCTTTGTCATTTGGCCTAGACGCTGTCAAAAATCGCGAAGCTATCACGGCTCTTCATCGTGCCGGCGTTTTGTTCGCTATCACACCGCCGGACGGTGTCGAACTAGATCCTACCGGACCACCGCCCAATCTACCCTTCCTCGAAATTCTCGCTGAATTTACGAACAAACTTCTCAAACAGGACAAACGCGTTGTGTGAGTCTCATATTTGGCACCCCTTTTCTCACTATCGAAGATCACTCGCGTACAACCGTTACATATATCTGAGCGAATTCGTTACTTTTTCATTAACCGTCGTGTAGATTTTTTCAGTAAGAAAAATTCGCGATTTTGACGATTAAAAAAAAAATGACGGTGAGCTTGGATCGTTGAGACGAAAATTCGAGCAACAGAGATTATTTCTTTTTTTCCTCATTTATCAAACTTACCTGCGCAGTTTTTACGTTCGAAAATCACGAATAAAAACTTTTCTTTGAAACTCAGCTAATTACCATTTTGCAAAGTTATCTTTCCGATAACAATGAAAATAACGAAGAGAAAAAAAAAAACATTATTTCATAGCGTAAAGATCTCTTCATACTTTTCTTGGATTATTTCCGTGCGGAAAAATTTCATAAAAATATATCTTTTCGAACGGAAGAATTTCTAAACATCAACAAACATAGAAAACTCCCAAACAAACCCAAACAACCATAAAAACTTCGCTGATCGTTAACTCATCGTATGTCTTCTTTCCATGTAACCGAAGTCTCAACTTTTTGGATAAGAGATTGCCAGCTGGTATGCCATCGTCGAGAGGCGAGGATTGGCAGCCGCTCTTGCTCTACAGGAACAGTTTGTTACACGGGGAAACGGATCAAGTGCCGGTCACGAGTAAGCGAGCGTACACCCGTCGTAAAAAGGATCACGCAGCGGGTAAGCTAACAAAAAAATATGAATGTGCATATGGAAAGTTCAAGTGTTAAGAAAACAAAAAAAAAAAAACGCTAATTCGTTCGTGTAATTTTTGCAGAGGAAGAAGAGGCGGACGAGGCCGAAGATATGTCCGACCACGAATTCACGGGGTGAGTTATTGTGCGCCCAAATTATTCAACTTTAGGCTGCGAACAAGCGGGCTTTTTTCGCTTCTGTTTCTTCTTTTTATTATTTTTTGTTTTTTTTTTTTTTACTCTTGAAAATTCTTCTTCAGTTAATGAAACGTAGCTTCGTAATTTCCTTCCAATTTTAGTCTATTGTTTATGATTTTTTTTGTTCATTTTATTTTGTCTGCTTTTTCAGTATCTACTAACCCGCCTCTTTCCGCCAATTCGTTCACCAATTCGTCAACGTGTCACACTCGCGCCACGCTCATCCTTAAACTGCTTTGAACGCGCGCGAAACTTCCCTTCGCGAAAGTCTACCGGTCGGTCATCCCAGATACCGTCAAGAGTCACGTGCTTTTGCTCGTGGCTTCCCGAACGAATATTTTCAATTAACGAGAAACGAACAAAAAAAAAAAAAAAAGAAAAACAAAAAATTGTACGCGCGTGCGTGTGTGCGTGTGTGCGCAAGTGTACCGAATCCTGTCGTTTTTTATTTTTTTGTTCACCTTGCGAGTCGACCTTGTTCAATAACGACAAGAGAAACGAGATAAATCTAATCGGAGTAACTTCGACGATACGCGGGGAAAGAAACGATCGATTCTCATCAATTTCGTCAAAAACACACACAAAAAGAAGAAAAGCAAAAAAGCAAACGAAAAGAAAAAGAAAACCGAAAGAGAAAGGGACAACGGTCAATTTTCGTGCGTGACGGGAAGAATGGTCAATAAATCTTGTATCATTGTACTTTATATTTATAGTCAAACAATACAAATTGGCTTCTTTATTGAAGATAAAAAAAAAAAGAAAAAAAAAAAACAAAAAACCCACAACAACCGTCATACAATTAATTGCGAAACGATGAGATCCAAATTTCCCACAGATCCTCCACGAATCCTCGTTTACTCGGATTATTTGATTGTTATTTTTATTTTTATTTTTTTTTTTTGGTTCACTTTTAATTACGAGTTGACAGTAGTTCTTCTTCTTCCTTGTTTTTTTTTTTTATATTAATAAAAAATAATTATTTTTATTTCTGCGTAAAACGATATCGATGTATATCAGCACTGAGTAATTTAGTGTTTTGACGTATCGTTACTTTTGTTTAATTTGTTTAATTTCAGCAAGCAAAAGAAGAAGAGAGGCCCGAAGAAAAATCCGTGAGTATCGAGATCGCTGCTTGCACATTGATCTTTGTGTGCGCATTTGGGCGTGTGCGTGCGTGTACATCTGTGTGTGTGCGTGTTTGCGCGTGCGCGCGCGTGTGTCTGTTAGATGTCTTCTTTTAGTATGACAATGTTATTCGCTGATACTTCGCGAGAGAGAGTAGGGGGGAAGAAAAAGAGAAAGAGACAATAAGGAATATCATCGACAGACTTCCCGTTACCAAAGTCAATTATCCAAGAGGACCGAGAGCTTCTGGCTTTTACGACAGTAATAACGATATTACGCTTACGCCCGGATCGCCAGTTCCCACTATCGAAGATTCGTCGCAGAGTCCCTCCCACGATATCGACAACCGACTTAAATCTATGCAGATACAGTCGCGATCGTAAGTTTTTTTTTTTTTTTTTTTTTTTTTGTTACCTCGACGGAGTGCTACGACTTTCTCACGCGGAAAATCTCATTTCCGGTGACGTATGTACGTATTATCGCGAGTGTGTTTATGGGTGTTTGTGCCCTTTTTCTTTTTTTGGAAATTAGGATAACTGTGACTGGAATGCTCAGCTTGCTAATTAAGTAGAGTAGTCATTCACTTTTTTTTTTAAACAAATGTTTCTTTTTTTTTTTTTCATTAATCCGAATAAAATATTTCGTAGAAATTATGATGATCAATCAAACTTCAAGTTTTATTTGTCATTCCTCGATTATCGTTTTTTATTGGCTGAAAATTCTTTACGTAACCCGAGATTCGAAAAAAAAAAACGTTAAAATCAGAAAATACATTGAAATCGAAATCTGTAAAAATTACCGAAACAAAATTTGCATCAAATTTGTTAAATAATAAAAAATACCGAGAGGTTTCGTCAAGGTTAATTGAAAGTCAATTTCTATGAAAGAAGAAAAGATCGAAGAACTATCCGGAAGAAATAACAATTACAGTTGACGTGAAAAAAAAATTATGGAATCATGTCGGTCTTTGAAACAATTTCGTTTATTCTTTTAGACGACGGAGTCAGGATCAAACGCAGGAACCAAGAGAATTGCGGAGGACGGCGAGGAATTCGGGACGTTACGTCCAGGGACAGTACATGGTGAGTATTGCAACGGAACTTAATGTGCAACAGTTCGAATTGTTCGTTAAATCGAGCTATCTCGCGATATAATTAAATTTTGTTAAAAATAAACGCGATTTTGGAAATACACGAGACTAAATCGAAATTCGACTAAAATTATTGAGTTCTGTTTGGGTTAGTGATGAAAGATATTGAAATTTGATAAAAAACAAAAAAAAAAAGAAAATCGCACATCCAAGTTACTTCAAAATGAGTGATCAGTGATAATTGACCATTTTTGATTTTGTAGATATAAAAAGTCTGCAAAAATAGGCGAAAAAAATGAATTTTAGATAGCAACAATGAAATTACTTCGTATTAGCTCATCAAGAAAATTGTGCCGATGAAACGATTGATTTAATTGATAGTGATAAGAATTTTACAAAAATATACGATTAATCAGTAATCTTCGTTTGTTCGCAGGAATCTGACTCGGAGTAATAGTAACGGAGAGTTGTTTTTTTTTTATATCAAAGAGTCGTGCAATCAATCTCCTAATGACAAGACGTGCATTTACGAGGATATCGTTGAAGAGAATTCGGAGAGACTGAAATGTGTCGGGCAACACGATCTTACGTAGTATCTCGACAAAACGACGAGATCTTCACTTTATTTTATTCCCTTGAAAAGTTACGCATGACGTCCCAAGGGAAAAACAAAACGCGACGCGTTACGTTTCGGTATTTTGATAATACTAATTGGAAGAAAAAAAAAACAAAAAGAAAGAAAGAAAAGTATTATCATTTGTTATTACTATAATATTTAATGATTTTATAATAATTAAAAAAAAAAAAAAAGAAAGAAAACTTTAGAGAAAATACAGAGGGAATGTTATAAATTGTACAATATCGTTTCCGGAACAATTTTTGCGTTTCAGTCCGATTAGGTTTTCAGTTACGCTCGGTTCGTTGCTTTCTAAAAATATTGCTCAGCCTTCTGCCTTTTGGAGTGCCGGCCGTATTCTGAAACGAAGAAAACGTGATAACGATCTCGAAGACGACGAAAATTATCTCGAAGACCCAAAATGGCATAATGACGAAGAAATAAGGTAATTCGTATTACAATCTTACCTCATCCTGGCGCTTGGATATCGAAGTACCAAAGAGATTCTTCAGCCCTCTCGGCGTAGCTGTAGTTCGTCTCTCCACGTTGCGTTCCTTCAGGATTCTGCTGTTTGGACTCTTGAGCTCGTTGCCCTACGCGCAAACGTACTCCAATAAAAATGATTCTTCACAATCGTACATTTAAAGGAAGTAATTAAGGTAGCCACTGCACCACTCGTTAGGGAATCAAATCGACGAATAATCATCAACTCTCATATACCAAGTAAAATGTACGCTTGAATTTTACCATACAACGAAAAGTAACAAAAATGTTCATTATTGGATTATCATAAAATCCATTTAGAAAACAGTACGAAAATTCGAGTCGACTTCGAAAGTACCAGCAATCACCACGGGTTATGAAAAAAAAAAACCAAAAAAACGTCCGTCATTGATTAAGTAAGAGATTTGCTACAGGAATTAGGATGGGAAGAGTTCTGTCAAAAGTGGATTAGTCTCGAAACAAATATCCTTGGAAAAAAAAAATCTCTTTTACGTGAAATCTAAGTTTTGCATAATCACAGGTGCGATGTAATTCCTTTTATCCAATTGTGAAACAACGCGTAGTAAAGTTACGACGTCAAAACAAAACCGTGAAAGTAAAAAATCAAAATAAAAAAAAACGAATCGTCGAAGAAACGAAAACGTTCGAGGACAAAAAATCGGCGATCGTTTGTGCAACTTCGAGGACTCGAATCTCAACCGATAAGCAATTGCGAAAAAAAAAAGAAAACAAAAGATATATCCCAACTCCGAAGATTGCAGCTACCTTGTAAAACGGGGTGACAACGAAATACAGGCGATTTGTCTCACCTGCAACGAAAGTCTACCACCGTTCTTGCTGGGCGTCGGAGGACCCGGTCTCTTGTACGAAGTCTACGAACCAATACGAAAAACAAAAACACATGCAAACTCACGAGAAAAAAAAAAGACAGAAGCTAAACAATACGTATAGTGATATCATGCAAATGTCCCTGGATCATTGATCCGTCAAAACGATACCTGAGTTCGATCTTTCTTCCTCGGCTTTTGTCCCGGAAGAAGGCTTTGACTGAGACTATCGTTGAAAACGTCGTCGCCCGTGACACCGTTCTACGAAACACAAAATTAAAGCGTCCAAAATGGACGTTATAGGGGGAGAAACCGTTAACCAAAAGGACATCCTTATTTTACGAAACATTTGACAAGACGATACATTATTGCCTAACACCCAATACGCTGATCGGTTTTTTTCCGATTATACCTTGATGTCATCTTCGTTCAGTGATACTGGTTGCAAGTGTGTCTCAACCGCGTACGATGATTTCAAATGAGGCCTGCACAATGAATTTCTCATTCTCAGCTCCGACAGACGGTTGAGATCTGGCACGTTCGGCGCGCAACGACCCTCCTTCAAATCCGCTTTAATCATACAAATTTAGATTATAACGAAGGTTTATGACTTTCAGACATCGAAGCAATCCTGACGAACCTAAGTAAACACTGTCGAAAACTTCGCCTTCATCCTCGGCGTCGAAGGCATTTCCCATCGCCTGGATACTCTTGACGCTGTGTCTCCTCGTTGAGAAAGTCGTAGTTTCTTCCTCGATAACTTCAACCGCCCGATAACCCGCCCGAACAGTTGAATCTCTGGTCAATCGGTCCGCGGAAAAATCTCGCCTGTCCAAACTGTGAAATCGAGAAGTTTGAGGTTTTAAATAATTCTCGGCTTTTTTAAAGAGCGACCGGAAGTGGATAAGTATCTTAAACTATGCTTCGGGATTTCACGAAAGTTTACGAAACTCAACTAAATTTAAACAAATTTATAGAGGCACGACGAGTGAAATTTCTTCAGAAAAAAAGGTTGATTTTGTATCGGAAATAAATATGGTTAATGTTACGTCCTGGGAAAATGGAGAGCTTTCAGTTTGAAGTGGAAATTTGATTTCCGGTGTCATTCTCTCTTCTTGAAGTTTTAAGAACGAATTTCTTAAGAAGAATGTCTTCTTAAACTCCGCCACGAAAAAAACGAATTACCTCGAAGTCTTTTGCCGAGTCTGGGTAACGTGTTCGTTACATTCAGCGATCGCTTCCTGCTGTTGCTGTCCTTTGAAACGTTGAAGCTGTTGAAGAGCCGCCTCTTTCTCATGAGTCTCAGCGAGTAACTTCTCACCGACATCCCAGTATCGAGAGCTCAGATCGCTTATGTGAGCCTTGTACTTGGCTATATCTTCCGTGTACTTTCGACATTGCTGTTCCGTCTGGTGTCTCAGTAAGTCCATTTTTTCCTTCAATACTTTTTCTTGTTCCTGATTGAGTTTCGCTATTTGCTCGTTGTACGCTGTTTTCTGAGGAAGAAATCGAGTAGTCAGGATTAATCGAAGGATTAATTGAAGAAACGATAAAAACAGTAATACACCTTGAAATACGTAAGGGTTTTAATAATTTTTTAGGAATTACCATTTTCTGCTTGATCTTGTCGAGTTTCTGTCCATATTCTTTGTGAAGTGTTTCCAAACGTGAATCCACGTCTTTCTCATTCGTTCTCCTCGCCAATTCCGCTTTTTCTTCCTCGAGTTTTATCGTCAACGCGCGAAGTCTCTCGAGTTCCATTTTTTCTTCGCCGGTCAACGCTTCCGTCAGATCCGTCTTGAGTTTCTTGTTGAAGTTCCTAAGTTCATCCATATTTTTCTCCATTTTAGCATTTCGTACTCTGGCAGCGTCGAGTTTCTCCTTCAACTCTTTTCGCTCTTTGGAAACCTTCTCTAATTGTGTTCGAAGATTTTCCTCGTTTGACGAAGCTCTCAGAAGATTCGATTTCGATTTTTTTTCGCACGTGGTTAAAGCATCCTCGAATTCGTTTAATTTATCGACGACGTTTGGAAGATCCTTTCTCGTAGCCTCGTTTCGTTCTATTTCTTCCGTCAATACTGTTTCAGGTGAGAATTCGTTTTGGATTTCCAGGGACGGTTCAACGCAGCAAGCTTCTTGGAGGGTCGTTTCCGACCAAACGAATATTCTGCACAGAACGTTCACCAAATTTTTCGAGTTCGATATGCGACGCTCGTTAAAAGTGGATATTAAATCCTTGATGGTGTTACATTTGTTTCGCAATTGCTCGTAATCCTCGGAATCGGAATTCAAAGTGGTTAAAATGCATTGAGCTTCAGCGTTGAGGGACTGCCATCTCTCGATCGAAGGAGTGACCTCACGATCGAATTCGTCCCTCTCGGAAATGGCTTTCGACAATAATCCTTGCAAATTTTTTTTTCGTTTCACCAAAAGCGACAAATATTTGTCGCGATTCTGAAGCTCGCTTTCAACACTGCCCAAACGTTCGTCGAGCTCGTTATTTCGCTTTTTCGCTTCCTCGGATATTTTCCTCGCCGTTTCTTTCTCAGTGTCCAAATGTTCTTTCAGAGTTTCGTTGGCTTCGCCAAGTATGGAAACGACCTTTTTAATCGTTTTAGCATCTTGGATGAAAGAAGCGACGATGCCCTCGGTGTTTTCCTGGGGAAGATCCTTTTTCGAATGTGCCAATTCGGGACAAGCGTCTCTCACAGAATCCCATAGGGAGTTCAATTCCACCCTCAAAATTTTCGAATCCCCATCTATTTTCTCCACTCTCTTTTTAAAAGTTTCGCAAATTTCGGTTATTTCGCGAACCTTCGAACGTTCCGAATCCAACGAAGATTGCAATTCTTCCACCAAGGATGAACGTTTCGAGCTCTCCTCTCGCAAGTTCATCAATTCCGTTGAAATATTATTCGACTTTGATTTTTCCCTTTCGAGCTCGCTCGTTTTCTCAGCCAATGAAATTTTCAGCTGATCGAATTCTCTCTCGGAATTAACGAGTCGACGTGATTTTTCCTCGAGAGCTTGTGCTTGAGCTTCGAGCACTTGAACTTGACTCGATCGAACTTCTTGAAGGTTCACTATCACTTCGTTCAATCTTAGCTCGTTTTCTATCTTCTCTTTGCCAAGTTGCTCCAATTTTGCTCGAACAACACCGAGAGCTTCCTCCTTCAATTTCTCCTCGAGTTTGACTTCCTCACGAGCGTTTTCAGCAACGAGCAAACGCTTTTCCAGCGTCGCGACAGTGTTCCCTGTGACCCCTAATTTTTCGGTCAAACGTTCGTTCTCGAACTTAGCAATTTCCAGCGCATTTTTCAGAGATCTTATTTCTTCCTTGCGTTCCTCCGATTCAGCGGTGAGTTGAGTGACTCGTTGACGCAGCTGTGCCCATTCATTTTCCCTTTTTTCGAAATCCTCATTTTTCCTTCGAGCACACTCGAGCTCTTCATTCAAAACTCTTATTTTTTCAATCATACCTTCGTTCGAACCGACAAACGATGACAATTCTCTTTCCAAGCGTGTTATCTCGGCTTCCAGATTTTTAACTCGTTCACGCTCTCGTGTCAAATTTTCCTTCGACTCGAATTCTCTCTTCGTTATCTCCGAATTCGCATCGATTTGTTTACGGAGATTGGAAGCGTATTCTTCGATATCTTTTTCTGCCTTAGCGAGCTGTACTTTCATTTCTGATGTTTTAATCTCAAACGAAGCTATTTCTATTTTCAAATGATCTCTTTCAGCAGAAACAATTCCCAGCTGATCTTTATCTCGAACCCATTTTTCTTCAATTTCTTGATTCCTTCTGTGAGAAGCTTCCAAATCTTTTCTAATTTCGTTGCTTATGGAAGATTCTTTTCGTAAACTCTCTTGAGATTCCGAGATTTCGCGTTCCATTTTTTCTAAACGTTCTTTCATAAACGAAACTTCAGTCACGCCCAAAGCTATTTCTTTTTTCAAGTTATCTCGTTCGCTGGAACAAGACGTCAATTGATTCGTCACCATGGTCAATTTTTCTTCAAGCTCATTATTCGTGATATGCAAATTTTTTATCTTCTCCATCTGTTCGCCATTGGTCGTGACAACTTCCGCGTAATTCTCGTCACTTTTCTTTAGTTTCTGTTGCATCGTTTCAACTTGTTGTTTCAAAGTTGATGTCTCATTAACGTAAGTAGATAATTCTTTCTTCACGCGTTCTTCTTCGATAATCCGACTCGTCAATTCGTCATTCTTCAGTCTGAGTTCTTCGGCTAGCCGTTCAGACTTCGCAAGCAAAGTTTCAAGCTGTTTCTTCAGTTCTTGAATACTCGATGATTCTTCTTCTCGATTCTTACGAGCCTTCTCAATGTCTTCTGCCAAAGCTTTAATTTTCTCTTCTTTCGTTTTGATCTCGGTGACGCAGGAAGTTAAGTTTTCTCGAAGACTGTCTCGTTCCTCCAATACGATGGTATACTCATTTTCCTTCAGTTTCAACATTTCTTCCAATTCAACGTTCCTCGTACTCGAGTCTTCGATTTTCCGTACGAGTTCTTCTTTGAGCGAGAATTCTTTTCGCAATTCTTCACGCGTTTCTTCGAGTTCCATTTTCTGTCGAATTATTTGCTGGTCAAGATTATTCATTGAAAAAATATAGTTCGATACTTTCTCTCGGAGTTCCTCATTTTCGTGACGTGAAGTATTCGACTTTTGAATTTCTTGTTCCCTTTGATCCCTTATTTCGTTGCAAAGCTCGGTCAACTCGTCAATTTTCTTCTCGCTCAGTACGAGAGAATCGGCCATTGTGGTTTCATGTTTTTCGGCCTCGGTGAGACGCTGATTCAATAAATTCACCGTAGCATTTTGCTCCTTTAACTCTATCTGAATTTCGTCGAGATTCTTATTCTTCAAGGCTATAAATTCGTCGAGCTGTTTTATTCGTTCTTCGTAATCGGATATTTTCAGTTCCTCGGCGATGATTTTTTCGTCCGCGGCTTTCGCGTATTCCTCGAGTGATTTCTTCGCCAATGAGCAACGTTTCTCTTCTTCTTGGACGCTGATGAGCTCCGTTCTCAAGCGTTCCAAATTCAACTCCATTTCTTTCATCCTTTTGCATGCAACGGTAAATTCCTCCTCTAGATTTTTCCTAATAGCTTCCTTCTCGGTCAACATACGATCTTTCGAGGTCAACTTTTCCTCGAGATCGTCGGAATATTCCTTCGCGCGGTCTAAATGAGACTGAAGATCGCCGGATTTAACGGTCTCGTTTCGTAAAGTTTCTTTTAAATTGTTCGACTCGACTTGGCAAGATTCTAGCTCTTTCTTCAACGAAATTTCTCGTTTCGAACATTCTTCCAACAGTTCCGATTTCAGTCGCAAGAGAGATTCGAATTCTTGCGAAGATTGCTTCAAACGCGAAACAACGTCTCTCAGTTTGTTCGATTCTTCTGTTTCAGCTTGGAGAGCAATTTTCAATTCTTCGTGAGTAACTTGCATTCTTTCGTATTCACTTTTGCTGCATCTTACCGTCGCTTGCAATTCGGCAACTTTTATTTTCTCATCGTTCAAAAGTTCTTCTTTCGATTTAATCGTGGTCTTCAAATGCTCGATGTTTTCGTGCGCCTCGAGCAGCGACAACTTTGAATCCTCCAGCAAGGACTTTTCTTCGTTCAACCAACGTTCCGTTGTTTCGAGCTTTTTCACAATTGATTCGTAATTGGCTTCCACAATTTTTTTATTTTCGTTAGCGATCAGCGTTTCTTTCTCGCTCAAGCTCAGCTTCCTTTCCAATTCTTCGGATTTTTCCTTTAACGTTGCTACCATGATTTTTAGATTTTTCGTCGCAGTTTTCTCGTTCGTCAACGAAACAATGGAATCTTCAAACTTCGAATTTGCTTCTTCCAACATTGTCGCGAGCTTCGATTTTTCCTGTGCGACGATCGACAGCTGTTCTTTCGATAAAGTCAACATCTTTTGCAGATCTTCCGTTTCCTTGTTAGTGATTTCAATATTTGAGGTTAATTCAAGATTTCGGGAATTTTCGCAAGCGAGCGACAACTGCAAATCGTCAACTCTTGAATTGGCTATTCTAATCTCGGATTCTAACGTAACTTTCCGCTCTTCCGTTAAAGCTAATAATTCGTCTTTTTCCCGCAAACGATCATCAAGCTCCGTCAATTTTTCCATTAACCGCGCGTGTTCAAGCTCAAGATCCACCACTCTTGCATTGCTGGATGAAAGTTGGTCTTCCATGGTACGAAAAGACGATTTCATCAAATCGAGCTCCAACGATTTGTCGCGTAAAGTAATTTCCAAACTCTGCAATTCTTCGCAGTTACGTTGCGATTTCTCAAGCTCAAGTTTCATCGCAGCTAACTCATTTTTAAGCTGCGAAGATTCTTTGCGTGCTTCCTGAAGTTGAATATCGACGATAGAGCTGAGTGCCTCATCGCATATCGGTTCCACGTCGAAACTCTGCTCGCCGAGGGATAATCTCTGCATCTGTCGTATATGCTCGCGTAATTCTTCGCTGTTCATTCGTAACTCACGAATCTCTTTGTTTTTCGTTTCCAATTGGTTTTCCAGGTGCTCAAGGATTTTCTCCGATTTCTCGTACTTTTCACGAATCATCGAATTGAATCTTTCGCTTGAGGTCAAACGATGCGCGACCTCGTCCCTTTCGTCGCGTAATTTCTCGATTTCAAACATTAGCTGAGAATTCATTGTCTCGAGGCTCTCGGCTTCTCGTCTATAGCGTTCCTCGTTGTCGCTGGGTCTTCTATTTTTGTGGCAAGACTGTGGTGTCGGCGGTTTCGAACGATCCAATCTCAGTTCTCGAAGTTCTCTAGTTTTATCGTCAAGTTTTTTCTGCATGGAGCATATCTTTTCGTTGAGCTTCTTCAAATCTTCCGTAAGATCGGCTTTTTCAAATTGCTCCGTCTCTAATTGGGCCCTGAGCCACATAAGTTCACGATTTCTGTCGTTCATGAATCTCTGACTGCGCGCCGACTTTACAGCTGGCGAATTGAAGAATTCTCTGAGCGGACGAATTAAGGGACTCAATTTTGAGTCGCTCGTAGTCGCATCTTCCAGTTCCATAATCACGGATGCCACTGATTCCTTTGTTACGTTTTTCCCGTATGGTAGGATCATCTCTAAAAATTGCTTGATTCGAACCTGCGTTTCGTGCTTTAGAGCTACGCACATGGGCCGATGGAACATTGGCTGCTGCGAACATTGTACCAGCAGCAACGATGCTGTATACAATTCCTCAGGAATTGCAGCTGTACATTCGACGCTTTCGAAATCTGGATATTCCACTGTGGAACGGAATAGTTTTGTCAATGCTAATAACGATGAAAATACATACTAGTTGTGCAGATCGTTTCATTGGAAAAAAAATGAATAAATTTCAAATACGAAATACGCTGGTGAATTTTGCATAGTTCCGATACAAAATTATTACGATTAGAATGGATTCAATGTGATTTCGTTGGAGAACTTTGATGACAGATTAATCGAATGTAAAAATTAATTGGTCAATTACCTTCAATAAACTTCGAGACCAGCTCTCGTTTCTCTTGTGTTATTATTGTATCGGCAAGATTTTCTTCGTTTCCTCGACATCTGAAAAGAATTAAGTGATCAACCGACGGACAAACCGTAGCCGGCGTTTACGACTGTTTAATCAATTTTTATTAACTCACATTTGAAGTACTAGCTTTTCGTAAAACGCTCCGTCCTTTAGATCTTGTAAACTCTCGATGCTCGAGTCGACGATGCCCAAACAATTCGCCCACTCGACGATTACTTGTGTCCACGAATTCATTATCAAGATGAATTCGGAATAGAAGAACGATAGTAGATATTACGTCAATCATCCAAGTTAATGTACATTTTTGGGTTATAGTGGAAAAATAATCATGAAAAACGTGGCCCGTAATTTCAGTTGAAGCTATTTCAAACAACTGGTGACTGCTCCATCCCGAAACAAGATGCCGAATGCCCAAGCGTTTTTTTGCGAGTGCTCCACGATTGGCGGAGACCCGACTCGATTAGGAGTTTAAATTAACCAATGGGAGTATCCAACGCGTGGTGAATACTGAGATTTAATGAGTGCGACGGAGATAGCTGAAGTTCGATTCCAGCGCTGTGTTCAGAAATTCCAACTAACCTAGTGACGCTAAGTGAGGATGTTTCTTACGGTCGATAATGAAGACCGCCAATGTTTTCCAAGCTGCACATTGACCGCTGAACTACGGCTGTCCCAGATTTTCCGGAACGGAAAAAGAAAAAATACTCGTTGCGCCGTGTTAAATAATGAACAACCGCTGTGTCTTCTTTTGTCTGGAATGTTATCAGTTTGGGAGTTACCGATCGGATGTGTGACACATATTCTCAACAATGTTACTGCTGCTACTCCTAGATGTCACCTGGTGCATTTTCTACAAAGATTCGATGTGGGCGGGTCAGGGGGTTTTCGACAAACGATTCGTCATGTGCGATTTGATAACCGTCGGCATTTATTTAATATCTTATATAGAATACAACCTAATAACAGTTTTCGGCTAAAAGTGGGCCAACTGCAGATTTAGATGTGCGAGTGAAAGTAATTCGAGGTTATGTAATGAACCGGAGCAAAGGCGCTAAAGTATTTGTACCCCATGTGTGAAAAGTCTCTAGCTCCAGGATATCAATATATCGCTGTTAAAGTCCCCAAAAGTTCAACAATTCCGATGCAGTCGGGAACGATTTGTGCTAGTGGAGTATCGAGGACAATTTCAGATCGAAAGAGAAACGGCCCCTCCGACATACACGCACACACATAAACATAATTATAAGTGTGCACTGGTTGGCGGTGTAAAGGTTAATTGAAAAAAAAAAGTAAAACTTGAAATTCGTTTTCGTTGCCTTTTCCGGGTGTATCGGCGAACACTCGTGTTCGAGATTATCGGCAATTGACTTTTACTTCTTAACGGACTTGGACGTTTTTTCATGCGGGCGATAATAATTGAAACGAAGGACTGAGTAACGAAACTTTAAGTGAGAACGTGCATAGTAAAGGAGTGACAAGAAACTCGCATCTGACAGTGAATGGCAATAGCTTGCCGAGGAGAGGGAGGACACCGCCATATTGGCAACTTGTGACTTTCCGGGGGAGGAATCATCAGCGGTCAGTCAAGCGCTAGCTTGAGTACAAACGTGCGAGAAACGCAAAGTGTGTATGCGTTGAAGATCGCGAAGCGGGGAGGGAAAGAGTGAGAGAGAGAGGAGGGACGTGGCCGAAAAATCGGAATTAACCAAACTCACGAATCGGCCAAATCGATTGATCATCTGGTGAATCGCGATGCCTTGGTCCATTTTTCTCACGTTTTAGTTGTTCCAAAGAGGAGGTACATTGGAAGTTTGTCGTTTCGAAGTATTATCCTACACGGCATCCAATCGCATTTTTATACCGGGAAAATGGTCAGTATCAGCGATCATGTCACATTGTCAAATCACTGAACAATGTTCTCCATTAGCTTCCCTACTCTTACACTTGCCCTTATTCTTACAGAGTTTCTTCGGATTTGGCCAGTCCGCCGGACTGGAAATCGTCCTTGATGGAGCCTCCACCAGGAAGATGGCTGACATCAAGTCCGAGGATGGCAAGAAAGAACCTCATCCGCTCTATTATGACGGCGAAACTGTCTCTGGAAAGGTACGGTTACATGAAGATTTTAGTAGGCACTTTCAAACATTTCGATTGACTTTTGGCCCGTTCCTCCGTTTCATCCATCATTGCTGATTCTCCACTAACAGAAAAATATTTGTCGATGTTTCTTAGGCAGCAAATGGAGTTGTATTTTCATCTTTTCCAAAAAGCCAAACAACTGACTTGTATTAGCTCGCATTTGTGCAAACTTATGGTCAATAACAGAGTGTCTCAATCTTTGAATATTCCTGAAACTATCTATAACTCTCCACTGTCAAAATCTCAATAATTTGTATTTGCTTTGTAGATAAACATAAGTCTCAAAAAAGCAGGCAAATTGGAGCACCAAGGTGTCAAAGTGGAGTTCATAGGTCAAATCGAGCTATATTACGATCGTGGCAATCATCACGAATTTACGAGTTTGGTGAAGGAGCTTGCGAGACCAGGCGAGCTTACCCACAACACTGTATATCCATTCGAATTCGCAAACGTCGAAAAACCGTTTGAAAGTTACACAGGTTCAAACGTGAGGCTGCGATATTTTTTGCGTGTAACGATTGTTCGTCGTTTGAGCGATTTCGTCAAGGAACTGGAGCTCGTCGTTCACACCCTCAGCTCTTATCCGGACATGAATAACCCAATTAAAATGGAAGTGGGTATCGAAGACTGTCTTCACATTGAATTTGAATACAACAAGAGCAAGTGAGTTTTGGCGTGCTGGTTTTTGCTCCAAGTTTTATGCTATTTTGAAACTATCGCCAACAGTAATCTTACGTTTCTTCTTTGACAGATATCACCTCAAAGATGTCATCGTTGGAAAGATATATTTTCTACTGGTTAGAATAAAGATCAAACACATGGAGATTGCGATTATAAAGCGCGAGACAACAGGTTCTGGTAAGTCAATATTAAGAAATTTACTGCGAATGCTTAGAGACGTAATACTCGTTTGAAACATGGAAAATCCAGAAGATGTATTTGAACAATTTGATATTGCTCGTTGTTAATTGAAGACGGCAATTAATTTTATTGAACGAACGCTCCGTACATTTTTATCCTTTAACATTGACACATCATTATTGTTTAACTTCTCAGTTCACGAATCGTTTGCACGTTAAGCATGGAAAATGGAGGATTGTAATTTTCAGTTTGGATGATTTTTTGGTGATTAAACGGAAGGATCGTGATCGACGAATAAGCGAAATACAATGTCAGAATACATATTCGCAGGTCCACACACGTTCACGGAGAACGAGACGATCGCGAAGTACGAGATTATGGACGGTGCACCGGTGAGGGGAGAGTCAATACCGATAAGGGTTTTCCTTGCAGGTTATGATCTCGCACCGACGATGCGCGACATAAACAAGAAATTCAGCGTAAGGTATTACCTGAATCTGGTCTTGATGGACGAGGAGGATCGTCGATATTTCAAGCAACAGGTATTTGTTGCTAAATGTCCATTTTTGCCATTTCGGCCATATTTGGCCATTATTTGGAACCGCAATTAACTCCGATCAAACATTTCTTCCCTACAGGAAATAACGCTATGGAGAAAAGGCGAGAAGAGCAGAAAATCGCAATCGGCCTCGCCGCACTTGCCATCGCATTTAGTATCAGCAGAAACCGGTTTTCCTCAAGGTGCGGCTCAAAATGGACCACCGTCGGGTCCAGCGGACAGTGAGAATTCGGTGACCGGAAGCGAGGGTGCTCATCAAATGCCAAACTCGGACGAAACACCGGCCCCGATTGAGGGAATGACGCGTGAGGAGGGGGACGGTGAGGGTGAGAAGGAAACGAATCCTGAGACCAACAATTGAGTCACCGCCGAGGAATCTCTCGTCACTTTTTCGCGCTCAATCTCTTATCGAACGTCCGAGATTATAAAAATGGTGTTCGCGACGCGGGAGGCTCGTCATCGCCTCCCGCATTACGAAGAACGTCGTAGCTTCCTTACGCACCAGTGCGTAGATTCGAGAAGAGTGAACGCTTGTTGCGCCGCGTAATCGGTATAATGGACAAAATCAGGGATAAGGCTAGGAAGAAAAGGAAGAAAAAGAAGAAGAGATAAGAATAAGAATACGAACGAGGAAGTAAAAGTCTGAACGTCGCGTTGAAAAACGAAAAGAAATATCAGTAATATTGGGTGATGAGCAAAGAAGGAAAGATGAAAAAAAATACGTTGTAAATATTTTCATTGCGCATAATGAAATAAACCGAATGATTAATTTGGCGGAGCGCGCGTCTGGGACAGCGGATAGTGCACGTAGATGAATTCCTCTTTTTCTTTATTTACAACAGAAACGTATTTAAAGAAGAAGAAAGATACATAACAGATGCTTAGCTGAAATTGAATAAATGAATTACGAGCACGGGCTTGTTAGATCGACAAAAGACTAGTGAATGAATTTAGGAAAGAAAAAAAAAAAAAAAAAAAAAAGAATAACTAAATCGGACCTATTTTTCACACCACGAAGAACGTAAGAATTTTTGTACTTGGAGCAATAATAAAATAACGCTATTTGTATAATACGCTCATAGGGACTTTGCTAAGTGTGGTCCGAGATCAACGAAAATCGTGTTTATCTCGTTCTTTCGTACTATCGTTGCGGCAGACGAGCGAGAGAAAAGGAAAGCAACTTTTTGCCAAAATATTTGCTCGCTACTGCACGATAGTACGAAATGGTTCTTACGGTTCGATGTGTGCTTTCAGTGACAATGTTAAATCAATTCGCAGTCGCCGATCGTTTAAATTTATTTATTTAAAACCGAACGAAAATTAAAAAACGAAAGAAAAGCGACATGATTTAGGAAAATTCTTTGTTTGTTGCGAGTTACGTGTGCAGAGATACAGGGAAGACGATGTTTACACGAAGATAAACCGAGATATCGGAAGAACACGTGTGCGTAATTTTCGAGCTTGCAAACCGCGTGTTAAACGTACTCGAAAATGAACTGTCCCTTTCGCGTGTCGCCGTCGCCACCGCCGCAGCAACCCCTTATGAAAAGAAGAAAAACAAGGAGAAAATGTTCAAGGTGTATTCGTTCGTTTAAGAGGTCGCCGAAAAATTCCATGGTCCTACGGCGACACTGACAAAAACGATAAAAACGAGTCGGCAAACATTTTGAACAAAATGCAAACGCGCGCGCGGAAAACGATTTATTTTACATGTCAAATATTGTATATACATATACATATGTCTTGTGCGATATGCAATTTGTTGTATATTTTAGTCTCTTAATTATTATATTAAAAAGAAAACAGATATACATAATATACAAGAAAAACGAAAAAGAAAATAATTTTTCTTTTTCATCACACGATCGTAGAATTCTTCCTCTCTGCTTCGATACGACTAATATGATGAAATCGAGAACTTGGAGATCGGTAAGGCAAAGAAGAAACATACGATGGAAATTCCGCGCGAAGTTTCATTGAAATTTACCAAACAATTGAATCAAGTCGATAGATCAATTGATCGGGCGCCAGCGTTCCCGAGCTATTTATTCCGCTTCCTTTTTTTTTATTTCTCGTGTATGCGGGATTCGTCGCAAAACTGTTCGATGCTGCCAACTTAAGCCCGGCAAAATTCCTAAGTTTCGAAATTCCAATGACAAGCTCGAAACTCTGCTGTTGTGTCATTTTTCAGAAAATTCTCCAATCATAACCTCAAATAAAACGACTTCCACTAATTCTTGAGCTTAATAGTTGTACTTAGACGAATGCGAATAGAGAGCAATCTTTTCAGATATAGTCTTGGGATGAGTATATTATAGAAAACTCGCGAGATCAAATATATTGTTTGAAAACCAAATATCTCAACAGCCGAGAAAAATGACGACGCAATCAGTGATTAAGGTTAGGATGAATAGTGTTTAAACAATCGCATTCGATAATTAATTATCAATTGCAAATGTCATTCGACAATGTCTTCTCATTGTTGAACAAAAATAATAATTTTTTGCTGTATTATTTTGTATCGCAGCCTCCGGTTGGTCCGTCCGTCCAGGAGTTCAGCATCAGAGTTCCCAAGTAATCTATCATACTTTTAATATTTATGTTTGGGTTTGTTTGGGTTTTTGTGTGAAAAATGACACAACAATCTTTCTTCTTAGCTGTAATTGCTTTACGATTTTGAAGTGATTCTGAATGGCTTAAATCAATTTGAAATATCTGAAAATGGAATCTGCGCTTCTAGAAATACCGACAAGAAGCACAACGTGATGCGTTTCAACGCTACGCTCAAAGTGGACTTTTCTGAGTGGACGCAAGTAAAAATGGAGCGAGAAAATAATATGAAAGAGTACAGGGGTGTGGAAGAAGAAATGCCAAAGTTTGGCGCAGGCTCGGAATTTGGCCGAGATGCGAGAGAAGAAGCGAGGAGAAAGAAATTCGGTATTACGAGCAGAAAGTACAAACCGGAGGATCAGCCTTGGATACTGAAAGCAGGAGGACGAATGGGCAAAAAATTCAAAGGGACGAGGGAGGGTGGAGTTAGTGAAAACGCAGCGTACTACGTATTCACTCACGCACCGGATGGCGCCATTGAAGCATTTCCTCTTCACGAGTGGTGAGATTTTGTTTAACTTATCAATGATTTTCTTTTGCCATTTGAGGCGAGTACGTCTTCTATTTAATATAATTGCAATTCCAATAAGCAATAAGTAAATAACCAATAATCAATAAATTTGTATTTCTTCTTCATTAGGTACAACTTCCAGGTGATTCAGCGTTACAAAGCCCTCAGCGCCGAAGAAGCGGAACAAGAGTTCAGCCGTAGAAACCAGGTGATGAACTATTGGTCACTCATGTGTCGTAAGAGATTGAGGAACGACGAGGATGGTGGTGACGATGACGGTGAACTCACCGAGGCCGGAAGAAAAGCCGGGAAGAAACCGACCAAAAAGGAGAAGGAATTAAAAATATCAGAGATGGACGAGTGGATGGAGAGCGACGACGATGACGACGATGACTCCAACAGTGACGCAGACAAAGAAAAGAAAAAAGCTGGCTCGGACGACGAGGAAGATCCAAAAAAGAAAAAGGGCAAAAGTGAGTTTTCATTTTCTTCGTCGCTCGCCAGATAACTAAGAAAATCGTAAATTCCTTACGAAAGGCCAATTGTTTGTAATTGTTTATACTTTTGTTCGAAGATGTTGTAACGAAGAAAAAGAAAAAGAAGAATGCATCGGACGACGAGGCCTTCGAGGAGAGCGATGATGGTGACGAAGAAGGTCGTGAATGCGACTATATTTCGGATTCCACGGATGTCGAATCCGAGAATGAACAACACAGCACTGTCAAATCGGTAGCTGAGGAAGACGCGTTGAGAAAATTGCTCGCATCTGACGAAGACGAGGAAGACGAGGAACAGAACGAGAAAAAAGAGGGCGAAGAGAACGGGTCGTCGGATGACGAGACTAAAGATAAAGATGACAAAGTATGTACCCTTCTACGTTACAATATTTGTAATAATTATATCTTCACCTGCATACTGCCATCGAAGCAGAAGCTATTAAAGTTTACTTCTTTTATCGATATTCACTAACTTCTTATCCGCTAACGAGTAATTTTGTATCTAATGACGACTAAACCTTCCTTCAGGATAACGATAAATCCGGCAAAGATCCCGACAAGAAGAAAGACAAGAAGAAAAAGAAAAAACAATCAAAGAAGAAAGACACGAAGAAATCGAGTCCAACGAAAGATTCGTCGAGCGACTTTTCGAGTGATTCGGGATCGGACTCTGATGTCCCGATCAAAGAGAAGGATAATCGGAAGCCTAACAGCGCGCATAGCTCGAGATCGGCGACTCCAACACCCGCCGTTAATTCAGCGATCTCGAACGATCCGCACAAGAGGAAACAAACCAGTTCTCCCGATCTGTCGCAAGCGAAGAAACTCAAACTGGATAATTTCAATCTTGTTCCGTCGACTTCTTACATACCCGGAAGCAGGTAATTTTCGATCGTTATAACGTCCTAAAAATGGAAGCTAAGTCAAAAAAGAAGAAATATCTTTTACATTTTTATACTTCTTATCAAACGTAATCGAAGTTTTGCACCTCAACTACCGCAATTCTATCTTCAGCGAATCCGGAATAACGGAAGACGCCGTCCGCCGATACCTAATGAGAAAGCCAATGACGACAACGGAGCTGTTGCAAAAATTCAAATCCAAAAAGACTGGTCTATCGTCGGAACAGCTGGTGAACGTAATGACACAGATACTGAAGAAAATCAATCCGACGAAGCAAACGTTCAAAAACAAGATGTATCTATCCATAAAGGCGCAACCTGGCATCTGATAATTAATATCGTTCATTAGAAGTTAACTGAATCGTCGTACGATGAGAAATAAACAAAAACACATTATTTTGTCGGACGATACATCGGAATTATTGTGACGATTGATCGAACGTGTTGTTCCAACTGTCGCGGGGAAAATCCAGTTATCTTTAAACAAATATATAAACTCTGACGTAAACGGAATTGACTAAATCTAATTTTGCTGAATATCCAATATTTGCATTAATAGTTGAAAACATTATAAAATAATACGTTTGAAGCGAGATTTCCACGATCTCGTTATATAGCTTCGACGATCGAATTCGTCACGACGATAAGGGAAAAGGTCAGACGCATACACTTCGCTAACCGAGGTGAAACGAAACAGTGAGATTACGGACGTTTTGCTTCCTCGAATGCTTTATCAAAAATTTTGTTTCAAGCACCGAGATGACCTCGCCGCCGAGAGCGAAGATGGAAAGAAAAGAGATAAAGATAAAGACCACGAGGCGCCGGATATTCTTCCTACGAAAGCAGCGGGGACCGCGTAGTCGCTTCGAGACTCGCGAGAGCAACGTCAGCGAACGCGAATACGTTGCCCCCATCTAATCTCAACGTCCTATGTGTACCAACGGATTATTCCAATCGTCGTGTTACTTATTTTTCTTTTCACTACTCGCCAACTTCGCTGTTTTAGGCTTCATTGCTTTCGTAATCGTTGTGTCATGCGGATCCTGGGATCCGTTGCTTCGAGGCGCGATGTTGGCCTCCGTTCACCTGCCGGATTATTCCGTTCTGTGACTAGGAACAATAGTGTGCGTTTTTAAAACTATTTTCTTTTCAAACTTAATTTTACTAAATTTACGTTTATCGAACGGTAATAAAACAGTGATTTCTTTGAAAATAATTACATTGAAAATAATTACTCTGATCGCAATCATATTCATTACGGTGCGAAGAAATCAAATTTGACTTGTAATGTAAAGATTTTAATGTAAAAAAAAATGAAGCTCATTGCAGTATGCAGCAGAAATTCTGCTACCTAAAGGGAAATAGATAAGGATATCCTTATCTTCTTCCCTTTAGAAAACGGAATATGTACATCCGTTTATCGTGCGATAAAGAGTTCGTCCGAGTGTTGCATCCTCTTTTTCCTTTTTATTGTATTCTGACTTTAACCGAATTTTAACTTTTCTTCGATACAAAACTGGTATTCGTAAACTAATTGGCATAAAAGTCCTTCAATGGATCCGTCACAAATCTAGATCGTTATTTATTAATTTTATCTTGTTCAAGAATTGTTTCTTCACATCGTGTTAACAACTTGGATATTTATATTTTTCAGAATTTAAAAGGAAAAATAATAGCGATAAGGAGAGAAGATCAATCAGTATGGGAACGTCGTGCGCCATTGGCGCCCTCGAACGTACGTCGTTTGGTACGAGCCGGTGTAAAAGTGTTCGTCCAACCGAGCAACAGACGAGCCTATCCGGCTCAATCGTATCTGGCAGCCGGTGCATATCTTCAGGAAGACATAAGCGACGCTTCGGTCATATTCGGGGTGAAACAAGTCCCGATTGATCAGCTGATACCAAACAAGACTTATTGCTTTTTCTCTCATACGATAAAAGCACAAGAAACTAATATGCCCTTACTCGATGCTATTCTCGAGAAGAATATTCGTTTGCTCGATTACGAGAAGCTAACGGACAACAACGGACAGCGGGTTGTTGCTTTTGGAAAGTACGCTGGTGTGGCTGGTATGGTTAATATTCTTCACGGCCTCGGTCTTCGACTTCTTGCGCTTGGTCATCACACACCTTTCATGGTATATTTATTCTCACCGTTTTTTGACCTCATAAAAGCTAATCACTCTTCACGTGATCATAATTACTCATTGAGCTAAGAAATTACTAAGTTCAATGACGAATTTAATAATTTAAGCATATCGGACCCGCCCACAATTATCGAGATTCGGCTATGGCCAGACAAGCCATTCGGGACGTTGGATACGAGATCGCTCTCGGCGCTATGCCTAAATCAATTGGACCGCTGACTTTCGTATTCACCGGTAGCGGAAACGTCAGCCAAGGAGGCCAAGAAGTCTTTCAGGAACTCCCTCATGAATACGTCACACCGGAAACGCTGAGGAAAGTTGCTGCACACGGTGGTAAATGTCTCGTGATATATCTTCCCAATGGATGTCGTTTTCTTTAAAGATTCAAACGAAGTAAAAGATTACATTCTTTCGATCGAGAATTCTCAAAGGGGAAACGTTTTCGGGGTTTGGGTTTGTTTGGGTTTAGCTGGCTTTGCTTGGGTTTGTTTCGGTTTACAAAACAACAAACTTCTTCATCTATCAATCCTATAAAACCTAGGGTTCGGTTTTGTCGAGAAAAAAATGGTAAAAGCCATGAAAAAAATGGGTTTGAAAATTTGTGAGGTTATGTCGATTTTTCGCATCTTCCTAATGTACGTTTAGGTCTGTAGTGATCTACGTTGGTAAAAGATTCTTAATTTTAGCAAGCAATCTCCCGATGGAAGCAAATTTCGTTGTAAATCTCAGAAAAGACGGCAAAATGGATTTTGATTTGAATCGCATGTTAAATTGTCTCTTATCTGGAACGGCACACGCCCACGTGCTGCTCTCTCTTATCATTCATATTTTTTGTGTTTCAGTTGCCATTCCATGCTTTTTCGCTGAGAAAGAGAGAGAAAGCGAGAGATAACTGTTACTTAAATTTCTTATCTGTCGCGGCTATTTATAAATTCGGTGATGATAGAACGCTTGCTCTTCCAAAAGTCAAGCCGTCCAATCGGTGTTTTTCATTCACGAACGTTTAGCATCTCATCGCTGTTTTCTTTTCTTCTTATCTCGAATGCAAAAGGCGTAAATATTTCACGCGTTATCTTCGTTTGTGGATGCACGAAAACAAATGAGCTTCATGAAGATTCGAATCGACGAGATTTGATTATCGATTATTTTACTCTTTCCATCGTAATCTGCGTTTTATTATTTTCGAACCATGCATTTATCTCGTTTATTCTTTATTTTGATTTTATGTCAAATATCATTTGCAAACATTGCAATCTCAGTTGCGATTAGCCAGGCGTTTATTTTCCGTTCGGAAACAAATGAGCTTCGATAGATAAAGATTATTACTATTTTTCCTCGCTGAACGAAAATTCATGTTATCCGATAACATTTTAATTGCCTTGGCGTAACAGTCAGTTTAATTAAATGTTACAGATACAAATAAAATTTATGGCTGCGAAGTACGTCGCCGTCATCACCTCGAGAGAAAAGAGGGTGGAGGTTTCGATCCGGAGGAATACGACAAGCATCCGGAACGTTACATATCGACGTTTAGCAAAAAGATAGCTCCTTACGCATCGGTCATTATCAATGGGATTTATTGGGCGGTGGACTCGCCAAAGCTTTTGACGATACCAGATGCTAAATATTTATTGAGGCCGGCGAACACTCCATGGTTACCGATCAGCATTGGGGCTCCGGCTTTGCCTCACAGGATGCTGGCGATTTGTGACATTTCGGCTGATCCTGGTGGCAGTATTGAGTAAGTACCGCTGTTCTTCACATTGTTGCAATTTTTACCAAAAACAGTGATAATCACTCAACGCACCGATATATTAGATAAGAATGTTATCGTTTCGCTGCGAGTAAATGTTTTATAGGTTAGAATGACTTGTTTCCTTGTTTATCAAGATTTATGAACGAGTGCACAACAATCGACACTCCGTTTTGTTTATACGACGCTGATCGCAACAAAGATACTAAATCGTTCAAAGGACCGGGAGTATTGGTATGCTCCATAGACAACATGCCTACTCAGTTGCCCAGAGAGGCAACTGACTTCTTTGGTGATTTGTTATTCCCGTACGCCCTTGATATCATACACTCCGACGCCAAAAAACCTCTCGAAGAACACAATTTCACACCCGCCGTTCACGGAGCCATTATAGTTTCCAACGGTGAATTAACACCGAATTTCGAATACATAAGGGAACTGAGGACACTCAATATGCGCAGCAGGCACAAAGCTGAAAACGGTGAAACTCAGACCAAAAAGGTTAATTCATCACTTGCCTCATATTTCAGTCGGTTCAATCAAGAATCGTGGATTTACTATTTTTTCACATTGTTTTTATCCTCAACAACGCGATTACTGTTCCTTCTCAATTCAGGTGGTCGTATTAGGAGCTGGGTACGTATCAGCCCCCCTTGTCGAGTATCTCCACCGAGACAAGAACGTTGGTTTGGTCGTGTGCTCTCACTTGAAAGACGAAGCTGATGCTCTGGCGAACAAATATCCGGGTGTCGAACCTGTGTTTCTCAATGTGATAGAACGGCCCGACACTCTCAGGGATATCGTTAGTTCAGCGAACGTCGTGGTATCCCTTCTTCCGTACTCGCTTCACCACGTAATTGCAAAAACATGTATCGAAACGAAAACTCATCTCGTCACAGCGAGTTACATGAACAAGGATATAAAAGCCCTTCACGCCGAGTGAGTTTTTTATATAACATTTATCGATAAGATATTGATAAGCGAAGAATTATGAATTTTGTGAATTTCAATTTTCAGAGCGGAAGCAGCGGGCATAACAATTTTGAACGAAGTCGGTCTGGATCCAGGAATCGATCATCTTCTCGCCCTTGAATGCTTCGACGATGTTCGCCAGGCCGGTGGAAAAATTGAATCCTTCGTATCTTGGTGCGGCGGTTTACCCGCACCGGAATGCTCGTACAATCCTCTCAGATACAAATTTAGTTGGTCGCCGCGTGGAGTATTACTCAATACGCTGTCACCCGCAAAATATTTCCACAATGGACAAGTTAGTTCAAAATATATCGAAAAAAGAAATACGCTATCGATCAAATATTTGGCTTTTCTTCATTTTCGCTCGTTTCCTCTGTTTTTGCTTTGTACACAGGAAGTGGAAATAAGCGGGGGTGGCGATTTAATGTCAACGGTGCGCAGCCTCGATTTTCTTCCCGGCTTCGCCCTCGAAGGCTTTCCCAATCGCGACAGCACCGTATATCGCGATTTGTACGGTATTACAGGAGCTTCGACGATTCTACGAGGAACTCTAAGATTCAAGGGATTCGCTGATACTATGCAAGCCCTACAATTTTTGGGGCTCATCGATCCGAATCCTCATCCCATACTTCATCCCAGTGGACCGGAAATTACATGGGTATATAAATTCTTAGCGTTTATATTGATGAATTAGTATTTATGGGAAGTTTCGCCGTGCCATTTTGAAACAAAACAGCTTTTTGCGTTTTACGATTAAATAATCAAAATTCAAAGTTCAAATTATTGAAGTGCAGCATTTTACGAAGATTTAACTATATTATTTTGCAGCTTTATCAAGTATTAAGTTTATTTAGATTTATTAAGTTGTAGTTTTATTAGTTCCGACTAACCATATGTTGCTTCTCGTAAAAATCAAAGATGACCAGTCGTATTATTCCCAATTCCAGCGCACATTGATCTGCAATCTTCTGGGCCTGATAAACGACGATATATTCTACGAGAATCTGAAGCGCAAATTGGCAGAACGTGTTAACTCTGAGGAAAGAGTCCAGGCGATCGAAGATCTTGGTTTGCTGAACGAAGATCCTGTTCTAAAGCTCAACACGCCCCTCGATACTCTCACGCATTATCTGTCGAAGAAATTAACTTACGAGAGTCACGAGCGCGATTTGATTATTCTCAGACACGATATCGGAATTCGATGGCCTGACGATAGACGAGAGGAAAGGGGAATCAATTTTGTACTCTACGGTGATCAAAATGGTGATTCAGCGATGTCACGGACCGTGGGATATCCGGCTGCTATAGGAACAAAAATGATACTGGACGGTACGATTTATCAACGTGAAATTAATATTATTATTATTGTTATTGGTTTCTCCTTTTTAGTGCTTTTACCCATCTCTCCGTACTCAAATATTCCACCATATTTCTTCCCTGTTCCAATACCCCACCAGATACTAATCTAAAATACGATTGGTAAATTTAATAAATTTAGATTGATTTTTATATACAAATTACAAAAACAATGCTTGAATTAATGAATTAATTTCTTCAGGTGAGATTCAGCAGCCTGGAATGGTGCTACCGTTCACCCCAGATATTTATCGACCTATGCTCAGTCGTCTTCGGTTGGAAGGTCTGCAATCTTATGAAACATCTAAATGGCACTGATTAAAAGCAATTGAAAAAATAATGGTTTATCTTTGATGTAACCCTTACTCACTCAATTTTCCTTTTTCTTCCGGTCGCTGTGATAGATTAATTCTCGAAAAAAATTGAAATAAACAATTTTAGCAATATTGGATAATAACCAATAATAATACTTTCAAGTTTAATTGGTGGCTTAAAAGTGACTTTAATGACTTAAAGAATGCTTAAAAACTGATTTTTTAAAAAGGAGTATGTACATCGATGATACGCGAAGTTGGCAGGCTATTTTTTACAAATCTATATCCGAAAGATCGCGTCTTAAGTTTGGAGCGTTGTGCATCGTCGAGCCTAGGGGTATTTTATTTTTCGGTACTTTTCCAGGACGCAGATAAGGGTTGTCGATGGTATCTTGTTGGGTGGAGGTTTCTTCGTTGGGTTCACTCGTACTGTCGCTGGTTGCCTTCGCGCTAGCGTTCTCTTCGGTCTCTTCTGGTTTTTTCTTTGTCTCCTTTTTCTTTTTTACGGGACTGGGTTCGAAATGAAAGTCTTGATCGGGTTCGAAAATCTGATCTTGCGGCAGGAGCGCTGACAAGTACGGTGGAAGCTGGGGCTTGCACGCTACCACTGCAAAAAGACACGGTACATAGCCAATTAAGAAGTTCAAAAATTGAGTTTTCTCAAAATTTATCGTAACGATAATTACGTGGAAACATGCTGTTGTCCTCGGTGAGAAAGAGACTGTGAGTTTCGCCGGTTTTAGCTATGAATCTAGTCAAAGCTCTCTCTATGTCTCTCTTCTGTGTCGCAGCTTTTTCTCTTATAGCTTCATACTCTGTCACCGGTTGCTTGTGCGTCTGAAAATTTAGATATTTATTATGCTCCAGTTAAATTATTTTTTCCAAGAATATTGATAAGTATCCCACGCGAGTTTGACAAATTATTCCTCGTCTGTATCGACTCACTGGAGTGCGTATGTATGCGTGAGGATCTGGGAATTGCGGCAGATAATCTGGAATGTGAGACGGATGCTCCTGTTTGACTCCGGCTTGCAAAATATTCAGTTGCTTCGATTGAGTCTGTTGCTGAAGCAAAGGTAGTATCGTTCGGTTCGGACGCTTCCCATAAGTATCCAATCCGTCCAACCTCACTCCCATGTTCACAAGCGCAAGTACAACGTCTGCTATTAGCGGCTCCGTTCTTCCGGACAGTTCGCAAAAATTTCTTGACGATTCTCCTACCTCTACGATAACTGAAATTTTTCTTTGATTACGGATACATTGGCGTTACTAAAATGCGTCTTGAATCCTTGTTGAAATTGATTTTTATTGAAAATGGTTATTATAAGAAATATATATTTGTTATTTTAAATGAGAGCTGTCAAAGATTTTTTGGGTTCATTGTGCAAACGACAATCAAGTAATAAAATTTTGTTTTTTTAATTTCAATCATTTACAACGAAACGATAAGGAAACGTAGTGTCAAAAAATACAAAACACACAAAGAAATTCTGAGGGGCAAGAAGTTTCATGTCAAATAACAATTGTATAGAAAAGGAAATATTGGTAACATAATTCACTAAAAATTAATTATTAACACTGCGTTGTTTACATTAATGCATCAACAAATGTTCACCAATGAAACGCGAACGAAACCTACGTTGAGGTTAAGCGATCGTTTACAATTTCCTATCGTAAATAAATAACTGCTTACATGATTGTATCATTTCTGTGAGCGTTTCCAGCACTTGTCTTTCGCAAGTCTCGTATCCACATTCCACTAATATACTGCAAACCGCGTTATTTAAAACTTTTCTCCGGGTGTTGACGATTTGGGCCTCCATTGTTCAAAAAGCCAAGTTTATTCGAATCACTAATAAGTTTTTTACTTCACTGTTCTATTTATTCAGGAATTGTTGAATGATACTATAATAATTACAAAAAAATGTATACAAGATATATACAAGCGTATGTTTGATAAAAAAAAAAAACAATACTATTTCACGGAGTATGACATTTATGTAGCGTAAAAAAGAAACGCTAAATGTTGGCTTTCACATTGGATCGCCCTCCTAGGTGGGAAGAGATTGGCTTCACGGCCGACCCAGCGTTTTGGTTAGTCGCATAACCGAGAGATGGCCGTGAGCGATATAACCCTACGCGGTAATTTTCAAGACATTCCGAATTTTTATCCAGAAATTTTTAAATGTTGACGGCATAAATGAGTTATTGAGTTTAAGTATAATGTCTGAAATTCTTTCAATTAATTTAGGTTTACCCTAAATTGTCTTTACGCTTGCGCGGATAACTTGGCATCGATCGATAACTTATCGATAATATAAAAAAAGACGTGCCTATAATTTTCGTATCTTTACATGATAATGAGGAGTTCATTCACAAAGCGATTGAATCGCCATCTGTGTTCTTCTAGCACAAAACCACACACTTTACAGAAACTTGCTTTCTCCCCTCCATCTTCTGTGCTAGTGCGAACACCTATTCCGTGACATCCGGTTGAACAGAAAGTTTGAATATTGGTGGTGTACATCGATGTCGAAGCCAATCAAAAAAGTTCTTCAATCGATAGTTGCTCGAAAATGTTTATTCAAAATCCGAGCAACCAATTATAAAGATCCTCATAAATAGTGAATATATCGGAAGATAAAAACAGAACGAAACGAGTTGAGAACGATTAGCGAATCGGACTGCTTTCGTACCACTGGTTCGGATCGCCCTCGTTTCCGGTATTGCGCGTCAGATGATGCGCTCTCGGTTGGGGTTAGGAGTGAGCTAGTCGCCGTATTCAGGGCCATGGGGAGGGGGGGGGATATAAAAATTTCCCAGTTGCGGAAAAGAATTTGTAGTGGAAAAGTCGAGACGTAAGTAAACAATAAGTGTGATGTACAGTTTTTCGTGCTAGTGATTTATACAAGAAAAACATCGATGGTGTGAACTAGCGGTATACATGGATTGATAATTCGTCGTGATAATTATCGGACATTTGGAGGTTGGTTGCTGAGGTTAAAATCACCTCAAAGTTGCTGGGAACCAACACGAACGCGAAAGGGTGGGCGGGGGAGATGGATCGAGAGAGAGAGAGAGAGAGAGAGAGAGAGAGAGAGAGAGAGAGAGCGAGAGAGAACTAGAGACAAGTACATTTGTATGTGTCTCGTTGCTCACTTGTATATGTGACTCCCCTCTCGCCTACAGCCCTTCTTACCCCTTATTTTCCGTTTGCACATCTTTTAACCAACCCTTTGACAATTTGGCGACATATTTGTTTAACGAAGCTATAAATATCATCGAAACTTGTAAAAGTCTGAGAATCTCAGCGAATAGTTCGAAACGCTTAACTCGAGATTGAACATTGTTCAAACGTCGTTTTCACGTAACAATTTGACAAAAGGTTCGAGTAAAAAAGAAACGTTATCACGTCCTTTTGATTTGATAAAGATTCGTCAAAACTTTAACACGCATTGGTCGAAAAAAACTGGTGCTCTATGGGTGCGTGTCAAGTGGAGTCTAAATTGAAGAATAAAGATAAAATCCGTGTATTTTGAGATCGTGAAAAATACAGGACCTTTCCATGCGTCCCTTTCTCTCATACACGCGTCCTTTTCTACGCTTACCTCTCCGCCGTTCCGAGAGCAAGCTAGACAGATAGAAGAGAGAAAGGTAGTAAGAAAAAGTGAAAAGGAGACAGATCGGAGTTTTGTTCGTAGAGCAAGGAACGAGGAACGAGGCCTTCGTTTTTGTTCCATCGTTCCTTTTCACACGCACAGATATACGTATGTGCTCGTTTTTTTTCTTTCTTTTTAATTTCGTGAGTTTACGACCTTTCGCCCATTTAGACGCAAGGACGAATAAATTGCTTCAGTGTCGTGTTTTCTTGCAACGCTTTTCGATATTAAAGCTGCGAAAAATAAATAGGAGAATCGAATTTTTTTCTAGAGTGGCGAACTTCGAACCAAGTCTCGCTGTCTCTCTCTTTCTCTCTATCCCCGCCCCCTCCCCCTTTCCGCCACTCTTCCTCTCTTTCTCTCTCTCTTGGCGTTCACTCTGACGTTTCTCTCCGTGCACGGAAAGCATAAAACACACAAATACACGCAAAACTCGATGTACTACTGTACTTTTCTCTGGCGACCCTACGCACAACAGCTGTTTCAACGAAAATCGCGTTCGACAATAGCGATTTAACGAAAAAAAAATAACGTCCAGGGTCATTATCGGTCCTCGATACGTTACATTGTTAAAGTAGGTTGCTCGTGTTTTTTCGTTTATCTTCAATCCTCGTTCTTAAATGTCGGATTAATTCATTTCCAAAGAATTCTTTCACGCTTCTCTCTGTCTCGCCAATCCCGAGACACGGGATATTAGTGCATCCGTTATCCGCGTCCTTTGTTCATCTCGCGCGTCACGCGCGTTCTGACAGCTCCTGTCACAATTTTCGCGTTTTTTACCTTCGCCCGAAAAAGTAACCACGACCCATTTAATTCACTTTATCCTTCGCTTCTCTTCGTATTTCATCCTCGTATCGACTCCTGGCGCATTTCGGGTCAGACGTCGCGAAGTGATTTCGTAAGCGATCTTTTTATTCTTTTCCTTCTCGGCCACGAATTACGACGATTAAGTCCTTTCACCTCGACATTCGCGAAAATATGTTACGCCCTTTTATTTCGCAGGAAGTTTGAACACGTTTTTTGCGTCTTTCCGAAAGTTAGATTTTGCAATATTCTTTGCTTTTCTCTTTTGACCCTCAAACATGTACGCTTCCCAGCGATTAGTCGGAATTACCATCCTTCACTGATGCGTCACTTTTTTGCCGAAACATGCGTTTCTTTCTCCGTTCTTTAATCGTCGCTGGAATTTTCTTTCCTTTTTGCGACAGATCACCAACGATTTAGCAACTCTCGAGTCGGAGCGGCAGGATCAATTGTAATACAATCAGGTAAGCTGATATTATTCTGCATCTTCGAGAACAACAAGCACCCGGATCTACGAGTGTTCTCTCTTGATTAAAAATCTACTTTGACCGCAGGTTGAATAATTATTCGAGGACGTAAGCGATAAAACAAAATAACACGCGTCGCTACGAGCAGTTGGCGTAAAAGGAGAAGATCGCTAGGGAGTTACCGAAAGAAGATCCCGAGGAACAATGTCAGTATTGAATCAAAGCGGCGACGAGGCGGTGGAATGTCCGCTGTGCATGGAACCGCTGGAGGTCGACGATCTCAACTTCTTTCCGTGCACGTGCGGCTATCAGATATGTCGCTTTTGCTGGCACAGAATTCGTACCGACGAGAACGGTCTTTGTCCGGCGTGTCGGAAGGCCTACTCCGAAAACCCCGCCGATTTCAAGCCCCTAACGAAAGAGGAAATATCCAGGTACGCTTAATCAGATATAACGCGCTCTATTGGATTCTAAAGTTATGTATAACCAAGCGTGCGCCGATTTAGGATTCTACTAGCGATAAGATCGTTGTACCTCTTTCGCTATAAGTAAATCATCGTCGGCAGGTTGAAAGCTGAAAAAAGACTGAAGGATCAACAACGCAAGCAGCGAGTCACAGAAAATCGTAAACATCTGGCGAACGTTCGGGTTGTACAGAAAAATCTTGTTTTCGTGGTGGGCCTGCCTATGCGACTGGCCGACGCGGATGTGAGTATCAATTTCTCCCATACTTTTGCGTACTACCTTTTCGTCACTGATATTCCTACACAACGATTCTCGAGCCGTATGTTTAGGTTTGTTGAATCGTTACTCATTAATTTCTGATCGCTGATGGGAAATCTCGATTCTCACGATATTCTTCTGACCCCGTTAAATTTGTTACTAACAACAGATGTCGTTTCGATTGAAATTTGGTAACACTGTGCACACCCGAAAATCATAATCCTACTGACCGCAAGTATTCCAGGTACTCAAGAGGCACGAGTATTTCGGCAAGTTCGGGAAAATACACAAAGTTGTGATTAATCAGAGTACATCGTACGCGGGATCTCAAGGTCCGAGCGCCTCGGCCTACGTTACCTATCAGGTAAAAAATCATCATTTTTTATTCATTAGCCAAGAAAAAGAAAATAGATTAAAAAAAAACACAAATTTGTACGATTGGGATATAGCGCCAAGAGGATGCGTTGCGGGCTATCGAGGCGGTCAACAATATCGTCGTTGACGGCAGAACAATAAAAACATCACTCGGCACGACCAAGTACTGTTCACACTTCATGAGAAACCAATCGTGTCCAAAGCCGGATTGCATGTACTTGCACGATCTCGGTGATCAGGAAGCGTCCTTTACCAAGGAGGAAATGCATCAGGGCAAACATCAGGATTACGAGCGAAAGCTCGTTCAATCGTTGCACGCTCACGCGTCATCGACACAACGGTACTTCTTTAATTTTGTTTCTTCATTATGCAAAACTTTTATTACTTCGATTCGACCATTACTTCGATGTAAAACAGCAAAATAATTTAAGGAAATAATTTCGAGTAATTATTTAACTTTAATAATATTAGTAATTATTTATTAATAATAATAATCATTATTACATATTCTAATAATTATAAAAAATCATTTCTAATAATAATAATTATTAATAAAAAAAAGTCTGTTAGAAATAGATGGGTATATACATTTATCTTTGATGCAGGAAACCGACGCCCTCACCTCCCGTGTCTGGGACAACCGTTCGGGAAAACGGCACGACGACATCTCAGATCAAAGAAGCGTGGCCATCGTTACAACCTGGACAGACGAACAGTGAGTTAGCCACGAAAAATCGTGCGACAAAAAAATCCTTCTTTTTTAAATTTATAATTTTCCAACGAATACCCCTACTCCAGTAAAGCGTTAAAACGCGCGAATGAAATCAGAAGTTGGTATACGCTCCAACGATAATTTTTATAGTTTCGTCAAATTGAATGCTCCAATTTTCATCTATAAACGTTCCGCAAACCTCATAGGCACAGGTGTGAATCCTACTTTTCAATGCTTTGATATATACGAATGAAAAATGTAACTGATATTGAAATTCGATTTACGTTTGATCGTACGGGATTTCCGTGTGTGTTCGTTTGTTTCTCGTGTCCGATAGATACACAAAACAGCAAAGAGTCATCACCCCCGACGCAACAGAGTTCCCATCAGCAGTCGGTAGTTTCGTTACCGAACGGTAGCGCGTCAAACGGCGGTGGGGTTACGTCAATGTCGGTTCAATCCCAGCAGCAGTCATCACAGCAGAACAACAACAACAAAGGAGAGCTTGGTAACGGATCGAACGCTTCGCGTCGGGGCAAAAGCAACAGCGAGAGTAAAGCTCAAGCGGCGAGGAACAAGCACAAAAACAATCAGAACAAGGAAAAACACGGAATAGCCCAAAACGCGAAATTGAACGTTGTTAACAACGGGGCTGGAACAACGCGGGGGACATCGAGATCGGAATCGTCGAGCACGTCGTCTTCACAGAGCTCGGTCGCTACTCAGTCAAACGGACAACAACGAGACACCCGGACTTTCTCCGAAAGCGATTCGGGCTCGACGAAGGAACGTCAAAACGGGCGTTGCAAAATCGCTGAAAATTCGACGATCGCCACGGACAACGGGAAACAAGATGGCCAACAACAATCGTTGAAAAACGTACAATTGGATATCGAGATTGATGATAAAATAAATGAACCGGTGAGAAACGTAAACGGCACGAGGGATCAGGAAAGAAACGGCGAGAGAAGCCACTCGGAGAGCGAGAGTGATAATCAGAGAGAAGGTAGCACACCTGCTAGCACGGTATCGAGCAACGAGGAATCATCAACGTCTAGCGCCAATCCACAAAACGATAGATTAGCACCTAATATCGAGGAACAACATCGTCGTCAACATCTCATTGCCGATAGTCCAATTGCCGTTCTAGGTGAGTTTCTCATCGTCGCTATTCTCGCTCTCTCTGCCGACTTTCTTTTATCGCCTGACGATCGTTAGGTATGGACTCTATCGTGATCCACTTTGAGAAGGAAGATGTTGTTGTTCACGATCATGTTTCACGGAACGTAGTTCGCGGAAAGTGAGGAACGCGAGAATCGAACGAGCCGAATTATTTTATTTACCAGTGAACTTTTCGGTGATTCTTTATATCGCCCGAACGTGTGTTTTGCTTCTCTCGATTCCATCGATTTTTACGTTTAAGTTTTTCATTTGTCAGATTCCCACTAATAAAACTGCGAGAAAACGACTATTAGCGGAAAACGAGAAAAACGACGGTAGCGCTTTTGATTTTTTTCATCCACTTTTCAAAAATCCTTCGAACTTTTTTTTTTCGTACTTTCGTACTTCGTAATTTTTCTTTTGTGCAGTTTTCTTTGAGATGTTTTGTTGTTTTCGTGCGAAAATGGATTTAACTCTCTCGGGTCACGAATAGCGTAAGCGATGTTTTTTTTTTTTATCTCCAGAAATATTCTCTTCGGGAAACTTGAAACTTGGTGAAATAAAGAGAACTCTTCGCCATCGAAAAAAAAACCTTGAGTCTTTTTTTTTCTCTCTGTTTCATCGATCTTTTGCATTCCACCTTCTTCGACATCATCGGACGTAGGATTTTCGAGCTCGTCAATTTATCTGTTATCTTGATGATTTTCATCGGTCAGGTTCGTCCCAGGGAGCGAATTCGAACGGCGGAGGTGTTGGTTCGCGGCAAACACCACCGCCCGGGCTTCACGGATGTCCGACGAACATCGCTAATGGAAATTTGACTCAACAGATGCAGCTCAATCATCGTTCCATCTTCCAAACGGACAACAATAGCTTCTTCAGCTCCAATAGCTTTCAAAAAGTCTCGACAATTGTTACAATGCCGCCCAACTCGCAGACAGGCAAGTTACGAATTCATTTCTACCATTGACTTTCCATCAAAAGTTGCGTCGATGCTTTAAATTACGTTTAAACATAACCTTCAAAAAAAAAAATTAAAATTTAATTACTTTTTCCGTACAATATTATTATATAATTACAATAATAATTATATTATAAATTATTACATAATTATGATATATTATAATGTTATAATTGTAATAATGACAATAACAATTATAATTATCCTTATAATCATAATGATAATTATAATAATTAAGAATGATTATTATTCTAATACGTAAAATAATTACAAGTAATTTACGATGATGATTCATTGATTCAATCAATATAATTATTATAACTTGACACAACGATAAATATTAATTATAATTTAATTCAAATCGAATGAAATATTCAATAAAGAGTAAATCGAGAAAATTGAACAGTTAATGATCCTGATAATTAAAATATCGAGAATTCTGCCACAGACTTGGAGCAGCGTTGTTGTTGTTTTTTTTTTTGTTTTTATTGTATAATTGAAAAATTCATTGTTAATCGAATCGACAGCAAACGCAACTCTCGACTGGACGAACACGTGCCTCGCACCGATACCCGATTCGTTACCATCGGTGCACTCGAGCGAGGATTGGCAAGCGGCATTTGGTTTCCAACCGGAAAAGTGTCGCGTAGCGTCGAACCATCACGGGAAAAAGCAAAGCCCGGAATCATCGCCGAACGTGCCCTTCAATCCTGAGGAGTTCATTGATGACGAGGGTTATCTAAATTCACAGTACGCTAATAGCCCACCGAAGGAATCACGAGTTTTCGATTCGAGTCACCTAGTTAATTCACCGGCCTCCAAATTCATGGCGGACTTCCAGCAAAATTCACTGCAGCAGAGGCTAGCTATGCAGGTACGAAAATGACGAAAATTCGATGATAATTGAAACGAGAAAAAAGTACGATTGTAGGATTTTGAGGATTTTCTTCTTCTTTTTTTTTTCGCAGTCTCAACAAAATCAAGAAAACTGTGATTACATCAAGCAAAACGGACACGCCGGATTGGAAGGTTCTGTCGGTAACTTCGGGAAACAACCACACGAAGCTACAACCGTAAACAGCATAAACACGGATATAAAGCCGGACGACGATCTTGGTTTCGATCCTTTTCACGAGACTCAAAAAGCCCTGGCTGAACTCATGGAAAACGAGATGCAGCTTCAACAACAGAGGCTCTTGCAACAGCAACAGCAACAACAGCAGCATCATCATCAGCATCAACAACAACAGCAGAGGGATAGGGAGGAACAGAATAGGGTTCAACAACAGGGGCTCGGTACATTAGGTCCACAACACTTTACTCAGGTCAGCCTGAATACGTAAAAATAATCAATCGGGATTTTCCGTTTCCACGGATTTTCTAAGCTTTTCAGAATCGAACTAAATTTTCACTTAATTCAGTTGAGGCTAACCCAAACAAACACAAACAAACTGGAAACTCGCATTTTGTGACATCGATCATTCGATTTTCCCGATTTCGCGAAAATTAGTTATCGTGAAATCCGTTGTTACCCATCGTTTCTCAATCGGTCCGATTTTAGCGAAAATTTTGTCGATCCGAAGTGGAAGCTTAATGTTAAAAACGAAATAAATAATTTCAGGTTCACCTGGCGCATCTTCAACAACAGGCGACGCATTTGCAGAATCTTCACGTTCTTCATCAGTCGCACAGCCTGCTTTCCCGTCTTCCACAAAATTTGATGCAACAGCAACAACAGAGTGGAGGTGGTCAAAACGGGCAGCAAGCTCCGATAACGACGAATGGTCTAGGTCAACGCACCCGACTTCCGCCACCAGGCTTTCCCGGCTCGACACCCAATCACATGAATTCCTTCGGCCTCGGTATACCGAGACCCGCGCCTACGAACAATGCTCTGGGCGGTTTGTACTTCAACGTTACCAACCAAGAACAATCAAATTGACTCAATGATTGAAACAAACCCAAACGAAAACTTTTGTTTAGGTTTGTTTCATCTTGAATCAACAATCGAAACAAACCCAAACGAAAACTTTTGTTTAGGTTTGTTTCAACTTGAATCAACAATCGAAACAAACCCAAACAAACTCATTATCGCTCGTCTTTTATTGACGTTTCAGGACCTATAATTTGATTACTTTAACTCTCATTTGTATTCTTCGTTGTTTCGAGGTTATAAATCTTCCGATCGTTTTTTAGCAGTCCAGCCACCGCAGCAGGTACCGTATCTTCCCAACGGTAATCCTCTTCTCGCGTCTCAAGGTACGTTTTCAATTATTCCAAAAAATAACACAAACCTAGCAATTCAATAAAAATATACAATTGATTTTTCATCAATGCTTACTCTTACAAATGCCGACTATGGAAATTTGATTTTTATTCCAACCGAACTATTCAAGGAAACAGATTTTCTAACGATTTATAAAAGTTTTAAACATTCGGAAGATATTTATCAATATCCTTTGTTTTTTTGAACGAAGGAGTTAACAAATGTCAAGCGGACGCGGTGTACAGTCTGAAAGATTGGTGCGAGATAAATGGCCAGCAACAACCGCAGCAGCAACAGCAACAACAACAGCAGCAACAGCAGCAACAACAACAGCCGTTTCATCATCAACCCTTGCATCAGAAAGGAGGATGGAATAACTTCGGACCTATCGCCGATTGGACTTCGATCGATCCGGCAATCGTGAGCTCATCCAGACCGCTATCTTTCCAAGCGACGAGCACGTGGCAATTCCCACGGGCTCATCCCTCACACAGCGTGCCACACAATGCGCAACAGGTGAGATTTTCTTCGTTTCGAACCACCGAAACGAAAAGTCAATATTTTTTAACGGAAGATTCAAGCTTCTCAGTCCGGTTGACGAAAAAACCATTTTTTTTTGCTGGCATTTCTTCATTGATTCTAAATATTCGTCCACAAATGTTCTTCTCGGTATTTTCACACTTTTCCTGTCCGCTATTTTGTTTGGGTTTGTTTGGGTTTGCTCAAGCTCCTGATAAAGATATATTTAGTTCCAGATATCAATCACAAACCCAAATTAACTGTAATGTTTTTTTTTTGTTCGTATATCTTTTATGATATAAATCAAGAACGATCCTAACCTCAATCCTTTCGTAACTAAAAACCGTAAAGTCTTAACGAATATCAGAAATTCGATGAAAATTCGAAATACGAAATTAAAAGTCAACGAAGAAAAATTGAAACAAAAAAGAACGACCAGATTTGAAGCTTTTAGGATCATTACTTCGGATGAATTATTTGAAGGTTATGATCGACGATTTTTCGTGGAAATTTCATTTTTCAAAAATTGTACCGTCCAAAAAAAAAAAAGAAACTCAACGATGTTGTTCCTCATCTAGTTTTACAGCATTACAACCGTGAGATACTCGTATTTAATGTAACGACTTTTTTGTAATTCCACTTTTGAATTTACGGATAAATTTGCGTTTTCGTATTATTTGGAATTTCAAAAAAAAAATATTTCGAAAGAGATCGGTAAAAATCATCGAAACCGTTGAATTTTGATGGTTTTTATGAAGGAACAGAACGCACCCGCTCAGCACTGGGCAATGCAACCACCGCCGGGTTTCGGTGGACCGAACATCACAGCTCAGATGAACAGTCAACAGGGAAATTCAGTCGCACAGCCGCACGCCAGCACCAAACTCATCTCTGCGGGCTCGGAAATCGAAAGTCAGTGAAAAAAAAGTTTTTAAAAACTCTATTTTTGTCTGCAACAAAAAAAAACAAAAGAAAAAGATGACGTATTTTCAATTTTTGTCACGAAATGTTGTTTTTTTTTTTCATTTTACAGATATGTAAAAAATGAAGAGAGGAAGGAAAAGCGCAACGAATTGAGAAAGGCTAGGGATGGATGAAACGACACGTGAAATAATATCAAGTTGAAAAGAAGAAAAACCGTGAGTGTGTGTGTGTATGTGTGCATTATCGACGATTCAACGGAGACATTTTTTTTCTCAATTCTTGTCGAGAGAACATCTTTACAATATTACTTAACAAATTATATATTTCTCTTTCTCTGTCCGAGTAGTTAATGAGAAAAAACAACTGCGAAAAAAAAATAACAGATTCGAAGTAAATCTCGAAATGTTAATCGACGAAATACATCTTCGTAGCTAAATTAATTTTAGCCAATTTTTATAAAAATCGCTAGAAAAAAAAAAGAAGCTAACAACGATTGGAGATATTTTTCGTTGACTGTGTACCGCGTCAAAGGTCTCCTCGAATACAGCGCAACTCTTCGTTTCATTCGCGTTGTTTTTTTTTTTTTCCTTTTTTCATTTAGAAGTCCAGTTGTAGCAATAAAAAAAAAAAAGAAAAAAAAAACAGAAACGCGTTAAATCGCCAACGTGTCGTCCCTCTGTATTTTCGTAATGTTTATTTTTTTCTACGCGGAAGAGATGTCCCGAAGAATCAAGCTGTACCTCCCAGATTTGAAACCCAAACAAACCCAAACCGATGATTCTTAGCGTCGATGCAAAGTTGCTCGTTGCTTCAAAAAATCCCTTACGTATAGAAACAATATTCATTTTCCAAAGTCTTGATGTCCGATGTTTCATCGTCGTCCATTCAGAAAAGAAAAAAAAAACAAAATTTCGATCTTTACAAACGCGCTGTGAATGAGATCGCGAAAGAAAATCGCGGTGTTTTTTTTTTGTTTTTTCAACGGAACATACACGTGTCGTAAAATTCGAAATCAAAGCGAGATTGAGAGAGATAAAGCTTGAATCGATCAGCAGTAATTAGGTACGTGCGAGAAAGAAGAACAAATGAAAAAAAAAAAAAAAGGAAGAAG
>JAPYZI010002398.1:0-23785 GCA_030523105.1 Ophioninae sp. A BG-2022a | reverse complement strand
TAATTGCTATTCCTTAACATTTTGCCTTGAGTTTCCCGTTTTTTGCTATTAATTGCTATTCCTTAACATTTTGCCTTGAGTTTCCCGTTTTTTGCTATTCATTGCTATTCCTTAACATTTTGCCTTGAGTTTCCCGTTTTATTTATGATGAAATTTTTTGGTGATTCATTAATTTTGAGCTTTTAGAAATTTACAGCCCCATACGGACAAAATGATACAGATATGCTATCGACAAAACGACATATGGATATTCAGTGAAGAAAAAGGGTGCATCCATATATCCACCCAAAAAGATGTAAGGACAGGTTACAAAGAATCTATTTTATTCCGATAGCGATGAAATACATTTTGAGAACCAGACTTAAAATGAAAATGATGATTTTGCGTGCATTTATTATAACGATCTCATTTTTCATTCAACACCTGGATAAAACTGGCTACGTTGCATGAATTATTTTCTTTGGGCTGAAGCAGAGTTTGCAGATTTGCTCAAAACAACAAAAAGTTGATTCGTGCCAAATTTATACATTTATGGTATGTTCTACTAAACTATGTCATTTTGTTCGTATAGTATGGACAAAATGGTTTTCACCGATCTCTATTCAAGACCACTTTTTTTCTTAATTACAGGCTATAATTGTTGATTTTGCTTGTTTATTATAAAGTTAAACAATTAAGGTTTGTGATTATAGAATTGTACGGTTCTGGATGTAAAAATAAAGAAATTATTAAAGAAATAAAAAACAGTATGTCGGTTTGTACGTACTTCCCCTACTCCGACGAACTGCAGTAATACAACGTGTTACTTTACTTTGCTATAAAGTATAAATTTCATTGGTCAAAGATCTTGAACGTGATCAGCCGCGAGAAGTCACGTTTATATTTGTTTCGTTTAATCGGTAGCTCTTAAATTCTCAAAAAGTTATTGGTTGTTCGATGAAGCTGAGTCGCCTCGGAAAATCCTCACGAATAATCCTAATAATTTATCCAATAAGCTGCAAGCTAAAAACGAGTGTAACAAAAAATGAAACGACCGTGGTATTCGGGATATTAATCGCCGCGCGGATAATTGCAAACGGGAATGATGGTAATGGCGGTGACGAACGAACCTTGCGATATACTTCTGCATCGACAATAACGATGATCGATCGGCGAAGACTGCGAGAGTAAAAAAATTCAGTTACCAGATACGAATAATCACCGAAAAAAAAAATACGAGTCGCGTTTATTCGGGATTCGATTAAATATACACGTTTTATCATTTGTAAATGGATGAAAAAGCAAAGTTAGAAGAATTTTCGTAATCCTTGAGTCGATCCTAAATTATTCAAAAATCGAGTTTGGAAATTGAACGAGAAAATCCCGCATGGATTTCCCAAAAGATGAACGCATGAAATACGAGTAATCCACTCGTGGAATGAATTACGAATAATCGAAACTCAAATTCACCAACGACCAAACCTCTCGATTAAGGTACCTGACCCATTTAAGGTCCACCTTATTTGTTTTTGAATACAAAAAAAAATATCAATGTTGAAATAAAACAAAAATGTTTATTCAATCGTTTATTCAATAATCAACGTATTAATAATAATTTTGGTTCAGAAAACAATGTACACTATTAACTATAAGCTTTTTTAAAAAAAAAAAAAAGCGAATTCTGGGCCTTATTCGGACCACTCTTCCTAATAAGGCCATACCAGTTGTAACTTCGTACAAAAAAAAATTAAAAAAATATATAATCTTTAATTGAAAACTTCAATTTCGATAACAACACGTATAGTGCTGATAAACCACTACATATAATTAGAATAAAGATTCACTAAGTAAAATATTTCAATAAATATAAAAATAAAAAAATATAAAATAAAAATAAATTTTTTATTTTTATATTTATTGAAATATTTTTATATTTATAAAAATATAAAATAAAAATAAAAAAATATAAAATATAAAAAATTTCAATAGAAAACATTTTTTGTTTTCGAAAGTTTTTGTACGTCGAAATTTAAGAAACGCCTACGTGCGATCGAACGCGCTGCCTTCTATCGACTGCAAATTTGTTTGGGTTCGCCACAATGCAGTGGTTGCTATGACAATTGCGGCCATTCAAAGTTAGACACTCGACGATGAGAGCTCAATCAGTTTGACTTTGTAGTTTTGGTATTTAGAACGTGGGCTTTATTAAACATTGGGTCTTACATGGGTCAGGTACTTCAAAGAATATTCGTTCTTGATTTTCTCTCTTTTTCGAGTCGGTCGCACTATTGTTGAGGTACAATTCGCGAAGGCTCAATAAAGAGCGAACTTTTAGGGGTTATGACTCACTCGTCGCGGCAGAAAGTTGAAGCACTGCACCCGCGGCTGCTTCCCGCAATTCCGACGCGCCGTCGATCGCATCCGATTGCCTCGGTGGACTATTTCGGCGCTTGGACGATCGATGTCCCGCCGGATGTGAGAAACTCCAGCAACACCTTTTCCGCTTCTCCTTTGGCACTGTACTATCTGCAATTTTAGCATTCGTCGAATCGATTTAAATACGTATAGATGGTATACGTTTCAGCATTCATTTTTATTATTACCCCCCGTTCGAGCGGATCGCGCATACGTCGACGTGCATCGATAAATTTCCTTCTCTCTCGAAATCCATCACAATTTTTTTCGAAAAAATTATCTTCAAAGAAAAGTCGATAATTTATGCATAAAAATTGGAAAGAAATGTCTCGTTTCCCGCTTCAACCTTAATCTCGTCGAGAAACGTCCGTGCACGTGCTGTCGTTCCGGGACGCCAGAATCAAATGAAATTCTAGATATTTCGTATATTTCGTATATTTTCCTATATATTTCGTATATTTTTTCTTATAATCGTATATAAATTTCGTGTAATAATATATTCGTAAATATCATTTCGTATTTCGTATTTCGTATATAATTCGGATAAATATTCGAAAGTGTAACTCCTGTCAGAATCGAACAGATTTTTTTATGTTTCTTTGTTTTGGTTCGTTTGTTTGCTTTTGTTTGTTTGCGTTGGTTTGTTCCATTTCGTTTCTTTGGGTTCATTTCCTTGATTTAGTTCGTTTGGGTTTGTTTGTTTGGTTTCGTTTCTTTGGGTTTTTTTATTTCGGATTGTTTGTTTGATTTCCCGCTTTTTAGCGGGAGTTCCACTTCCGAATATTTACCATAATTCGTATTTCGCATTTGCATTTCGTGTATAAAGTTGGTATATATTTCGTATAAATCCTATATATTCCGTATATTTGATCCCGCATTTGTACCGCGTTACGAAACGTCTAGTTTACAAATAATTAGTATTAATGAAGAAAAAAAATGACGAACCCATTGTCACCGAAATAATCGAGCGGTTGAGACAGCGTGACGAGTGAGACAGGGACTCGATGATTCGAGTTTTCGGCACCAAACGGGGGGAAGATTGTACACGGTACGGAAGCGATGATACGCCCGCGTGTCGCGTGTCTACGCGAAAGAATCGCGGATAACTCGAAGCGACTCGTACGAAGCCGCGAGAGCGAGTACGTTGTCTTTTTCATTGAGAAATGATTTCGGATAGTGCATTACCGGGGGGGGCACCTCGAAATTAGCGCGTCGACGCGTATCGCTCCGGCTGTTCACTCGCGAGTAATAGAGCGTGGCAATAACTGTTTGTACTACAGCGCCCGATCGTGGCGGCTCTTCGTACCGAAACGTACGTTCATAATTTTCTATCGTTTTTTTGAATCTCCGCTCGTTCTTATTTCCGCGTGCATTGTTCGCTGTTCTTTACAGTACAACCGTACACGCTTTCTCAATTTTCTTGTTTTTTATTTATTTATACGTCGGGTGCTTTGTTTCGACGAAACTCGTTGCCTATTTTGTAATCCGATGCAACATTCTGATCAATTTTTCCGCCCGGGTTGTTCGAGGTTCTCGTGAAAAAATGACCGAATGTCGGTAAGGCAGGAAATACCCGTGCCGTCCGCGATGTTGCCGTTTTTACGTACCGCAATATTTCGTGTCCTCGACTTTCCCGATAATTCGCTATTAAATAAAAAATAATTCGATAACGGTCGTGCAAAGCGTCTTTTTCTCGGTGTCAAAATTCAGTCCGATGACTCGTCGAAACTTGTGCCGTGAAATAAAACTGAACGAGGATCCTCGCGATTCTGTCGGTCATTTTTCTAGCTAACATAGGACTACCGAGAAATCCTCTAATACGAGGCTGATTTAAAGTCTATTTTTTTTTACTGAAAGAGACCGACAGTTGACAAGTCTCAGACAATTGGTACTCAAAATCCCAGCGTCCTCATACCCGTACCCTAGTTGAAACTTAAAAAAAAATTCGATGTATCGAGTGGATGCTGTCATTGGAAAAAAAAGCTAACCGTCGCTCCAACTTATTAGTCCCGTTAGCTCAATATATTCATACAATGACCCTTGTGGATACTCTCGATTAGCGAGGAAAAAAAGAGTTGGACATTAAAGAGTGGCGGTGCGGGATACCGCTGTGACGCGTGCGGTTTGCGGCGAGAAAACGAATCATTCGCAACGAAAATTGCGACTTGAACAATTGAAAAGCTAATACCCGAGGACTCACGAAACAATGAATTTTTAAATCGCGCGGACGATTTCCATTTTCTTTTAAATCAGATTGCATAGGAAAAAAGAAAAGATTAAGAAATTAAGAAAAACTTGAATCGTACGCGTAACGTTAGTTCCGTTCGTCAACAAAGTTGCGCGAGCGTTCCCGCCACGAGCGCGCGATAAACTGCCACTTCGCATTCTTCGTCGAAGCGTGACTCGAGACAAAGAAAAAAAAGAAACAAACAAAAATACAACAAAAGAGTGAAAAGCTCTTCGAGGAAAAGTATCGCGATTGGTAAAAATGACCGTTCCTTCCGTGACGACTGCATCAACGCGCGCGCGGTGTCTATCCTTGAATTAAACGAGAGAATCAACGGGAGAAAAAGAGCGTGCACGCGCGGGGTACGAATTCCAATTCGCACAAGTGCGAACGAACAATACAAAAAAAATAAACAAAAAACACGAAAGCGGCAGAAAAACTAACCTAATCTGTATAATACGCCCGTTTCGCGTGAGTCGCTACCGCACCACCGTTAATACGAACGATTAACAATTGATTCGTTGAGAGAAAAGGCCCGAGTGCACCAATGAACGCGAGAAATGGAAAAACCAGTCGGAAGGGATTTATCGGTGTATCGTACGAGGACAGAGAGTGAATCGCGACGAGACGCGACGCGGAGACGATTTTTCGTGGGTAACTGACGGTGAGCGAGGCTCGTATCGAGGATAGCGCGCAGCGCCGCACCTTCGAGAGATCGCTGCCGGAGGGACGAGTGGGAGGCGCGTGCGAGAGAGACTCGAGAGATAGAGACGCGTACGGCTAGCGTGAAAAATGATGAGTCGAAGAACAGCGGAGTGGGGGCGAGGTGGGGGGAGGGGGGCGTATGAAAAGTGTAGCGTAGGAGGGGAGGGATCGGTCGCGCTCGGTGGCTCGATCCGGAAGCACGTAATTTGAGGATGTTCGAGCAAGCGGCACGTAGCGGCGAGGCGCGCGCGTTCACTCGCCGCGGACGAAGACGGCCAGCGGAACGCGAGAGTCGAGCGAGTACTCGACGGTGACAACCGAAAAGACCGATCGCCACGGCACGAGTGAGACAAAGACAAAGGAGGCTGGGAAAGAGTGCTCGGCGGTTGATCGAGAAAAGGAGAAGAAGGAGGAGAGATAAGGCACGCGTAGAGCTGATGCAGAGAACGGTTAAAGTGTGCATGCACGAGCACGCGATCAACGTCGCCAGTCGACCAGACGTATACAGGGAAACACGGGTTTTTATCGGACCGACCGCACAGCTATGAAAAAAATGAAAATTCTCTTTTAGAGGTTGGAACGTGTCTAGGATGCACTTTCGGGCTCCCTCAAACCCATTCTCTACTAAATCCGGTACGTCAGATAAACACTTCAGCCGCGTTCTTTTTCAATCTCGCGTAGTTTTTTCTATTGGGGATGGGGGAAGGGGGGGGGGGAGATTTACGATTCGTCAAAATTCGGACTTCATAGCTTTTGAGGAAGATTTTTACGGGACGTTGCATCGCATGGAGAATAAAGATACGAGCCAACGGAACAAACGTTTCGGCGGTTTATCAATCTTACAATTTATTTTGAATCCCCCTGTACACGTACGAATATCCGCGCGTTGGATCTTCTTTATTACGTATCAAGCGTTCCAGGCTACGTTATTACATCAATGTACGGAACCGGTTTTTTTTTCTCTCAAGTTCCGCGTACCGAGAAGAAATCCAATGCACCAATTTTCCAATTTTTCTTTTTTTTTTCTTTTGCTGACAGTTACGGCGCTACCCGCGGCTCGATCCGAGACGTTTCTGAATTATCGCGCCGTTGGATATTCCAGCTATTCGTTAACAAACCTCGTACCTTCCGTGTCGAGAACGAGGAAAATAATTAAATTACCGGCGAGTTATTGTTTTTCTACAATGTTTCGAGTCTCCGCGAGATTTCTTTACGATCGGTTCAATTGTCAATTTTTCTTATTCGTTCCAGCTGTACTTTTGTTATTTCCGGCTTTGTTTTTACACGAATCAAGGTACGACGTACCGCATTTCCGAAGGACTCCGAAAACACGTATCGGTAAAGAGACCTCAATGTATCCGCGCCAAAGCCTCGAATGAATCGAGTTTTCGCTCGCCGGTTGATGCGCCAACGGGAGCACGGCCGAGCGGTCACCGCTCGAACTAACGACTTCTCGCCAGTCTGGTTGACTCGCGGTACCGCGAGAACTTTGCACGCCGATCGCGAATCCACCACTATCGGTTCCTCCTTTTCATCGGCGTCGAAAAGGATTAACTACCGAAGCGGCGCTATTTTTTAATCGCGGTAGATGTGGAAGATTCTGCAACGGGAATTTTCAAAAATCGCAACGGTCACGAAAACCCAACTTCCGTGTCTCTTTAACTGCCGATACTCTCGAAAACGAGATCTGCCGATCAGCCGGTCATTCCCGGGACATCGGAACATTCATCCGACACCTTAACCGAAAGAGTTCTTTTCGAAATTTCAATGCGCGACACTTGGCGTCCCTCGATCGATTTATTTTCTCCTGCCATCAAAAATTAAAACGCGAGAAACGACACTTGTGAGAGCACAATTATTTACCGGTGTTAAAGTTGAGTCGTAACGTTGTCACAGCTGTAAGCATCGAGCGTTACTTCGCGAGAAAAAAACAAAACAAATTGCCGAGAAGCCTGAAATGTTTTTGGAGAGAAAAGGCTCCTATGAACGCGCGAACGAACAATCGAAATATGCACGAGACGGGGCGCATGCGCGCCTAAGTTCGGCAAAGCAAAGGCAAAAAATAATAAAAAGGCGACGCGAAGTGTCGAGGCACTGGTAACACCGGGATAGCCTGCCGTCGTCGCTCGTTGCTGGTTTCTGGCGCACCGAAGCGCCGTGTATAACGGTCAAGTATATCGTGTAATAATCAGTAAACATACTCCAGCCCCACTCTCGCTGCTTTCACGAATAAAAAAAAAGAGCGCGCCCCGCAAAAAAAAACATCGTCAATTATACCGGTGACGCACGCATCACGGAAAAGATGAATTATCGTACCTTGATTACGGCGACGACTCACCGGCGTGACTACGATACGCGTGTGCTATGTCTTTGTGATTGTGTAGTTACAGTACCGTACACGAACTTTGAGGCACGAGAGATTTATCACCATCGCGCACACACGCACAACCCCGAGCGGTATTGAAATGATTTTTTCCTTCGTCTTCCCGTACACGTTACGCGGTAGGTTTGTGTATCAAAAGATGCAGACGCAAGCGTGCAAACGCGAGGGGCGGGGGAACCGAACGTGCTCTCCCGAGCACGATCTTTTCTCTCTCGTCTCACATTTCTTTGGGTCACGATGTACAAAAGTAAACTCGGATGTTTTCGTGCGGAGAGTAGGAAGGCGGAAAGAGAGAGAGAGAGAGAGAGGGAAAGGGAGCGACGGAGCGACCACCGTTAACGTCTTTTCTTCTTCAGTAACGTCTCAAATACATTTCGCTCGAATTCGAACCGGCGCACTTTTAATTATCGCTTACACCGCTCCTGTCACTATGCGGGGAAAAGAGCACATTTCCATCGTGCAAGGCAATTTTTCGGTTTTATTTTTATCCATTCATTCGTCTGTCATGTAAATTTCGAGGGACCCTCGACCGGCACCGTGTTTTTTTTCGTCTCTCCGCCTTGATACACCGGGCCGCTGCTCGACCCACCATCCCCCCCTGCCCTTCTCCGCCCAAATGTTCCAACGTGACGACCACACGAGGCGCGTTATCCGTAAACGCGCGCGCTTTTCTACCGATTTCAACGATTCCCTCTTTTTCCTTCACTCCCTGCCTTTTTTTTCCTCGAGAAAAACGTCCGACGATCTTTGTACGCGACGACGAGGCGTTTACATACGCGCGGACGTACCTAACCGAACGATAGGAAACTCTATCCAACACTGAACACTTGACGCTGCTCCGCGCCGCGTCTCCGACACCGTCCACACTGCTCTCTTACTATAGATTCATACTGTATAGGATAACCGTACACACATACACGGAGAGTCACCGTTCCGCGCACGCCCGCGAGACGCGACCAAAGGAGAAACTCACTCTCTGTACGGACTGTACGAGCGTACAGTCAAACGCCGCTAATCTCTCGTCTTGCTTCTTTCTTCCTACGTGGCGACGTTCGTGGTCAACTTCGAACTACACCAAAAAGCGCGAATTTGCGCGCGCCGGACAATCTTCGTAGAAAAAAAACAGTGATGAGTTATGGAGGCTGTAGTACGAGACTCCGAGCTTCACACGGTATACCGATGCGAAAATATTTTCATTTGTCTGAAGTATATCAATCGAGAGTGTCCTATCCGAATAGCGTTAGGATTTTAAAAAGTGAATTCTTTGCGTCCCTTTTGATGAATCTTGTCATTTGCTGTTACAGTAATAAATGCCACGAAATATAAGAAAAAAGTTTTACACGAAGGAAAAAGTTCAACGCGGGAGGTAAGCAAGGTCCCACTGTACGTCACTTGACTGTACGATACTCGTTGTGTTGTTTGCGTCCTCTTCTCCGGCCGCTCTCCGCCGGTCTGTTCGGCGCCAGCTTCCTATCCTTGTATCACAGTGAAATAGTTACAATTTACTTTTATAATGATAATACGCACGATATCGTTGACTTTTTCCTCGTCCGCCGTTTTTTTTCTCCTCGCTAGACCCGCGGTCGATTGATTTTCACATTTACGTGGTTACGAAACGGACATTATCAGTTGAGCGAATTAGTAACTTCTATTCTTTATCAATGGAACATAGTTTATAAAACAGCCTGACGTAGGCCTATGTTCGATATATTCATTCATTCGATACAAACAAGTCAAGATTTGTAAAATCAAGAATCAACCTTTCTTTTTTCCCAGCTTAATAATTTTCAAAACTAGACTAAAAATATTTCCGATACGAAAGTTTTACGATTACAACAAAGATATGTTTTTTAATTCATTATAGCACCCTAGTTGACCGCCGCACACACCATTGGGCAAGAAGCAATGGCGGTAAGTCGAAAAACATACAACCTCGCCACATACCGCTATTTTTCCAATGAAAAGAGGGTCAAATCTAGCAAGACAATCTGTTGTGAAGTGTACCTGGAATTCTGGAATGTCATTGCGATATGTTTGGTCCAAAAATATATTGAAAACCAATTGGCTTTTTAGATCTTAAACTCACACAGGTCCGTGATACAATTTCTATATGAAGAAATAAACAATGTACAGAAAAGAATTAGTTTTATGGAGACTGGGACAGTTTATAACAGATGCAACTACAAAGACTCATTATACAACAACTGTTCCAAGGAGCTCCTCTGCTTTTTCTTCTTTGCTTTTTACGATTATTTAGTTATGAGAAAGCAGCCTCAATCATCCGGCGGGATGCCGAGCTCTTCGTCAGTCCATTTTGTTGGGTCTGGAATTTCATATTCTCCCTGTTTTGCGGGATGAAAAAGATTTTGATGAACCATTCTTAGTTGAGTGCTATACAAAATTGATAAGGAACGTAATGGTACTAAATAATAAGAAATCAAAGACCATTGGAAACTTACAATAACGTGACCATAATCGTGGTACATGTTCCATAAAATCCACCACCACATTATTCCACCAAGAATTTCAGCTGCGATCACTTCGGTCTTCGGAGGATCGGGAACCTGGCGATAGAACCATCTGAAAAATCGTCGATGTTCCGATATTACTAGATATTTCAATTACGGAACCCGAGTGTTTAAACATGGCACGCATGATTACTGGAATGTTGCATGTATCGTGGTTAAGCGTGACTGGATAACATTTTTTCAGAACTGTCCTATCGAGGTTTCCGATAATCAAGTTTTCAAAGAAAGTTCCTTTTCCATTTTAATAAAAATGACGAACAAAAATTTCGATACGAGTCACTAAAAATAAGAAAAACAAAGTCATAAAACCTAAGTACATTGTGCTTGGATGATAAACTGCGAACTTAAGAACAAATGTAAAAGAGACCGAAGTTAAGCTTTCGTCCGATATTTACGTATGAGAAAAAAAAATGAACATATTCAAACATTTATCTACGGTACAATGAACCACCTTTAATTGTGGCACGGATACACCGATATTTCGATACCAAAAAAAACATCGAAGAAGTTGCATAACCTGCAAAAAAATTCGGCCCGTACTTACTCATCGTGGCTCGAGGATCGTGTGGGTACTTTTTGCAAACGGTTTTTCGTAATGGTTCTCGTGACGATGGTTTTTAACAATGGTGAGGCTCGCGACCATAACATTTTGACCCGTGAAAATCGAATCGACCGAACGTCAACGACGGCGAAATCAGATTTCCTTATTTAATTCGGTAGGAGCCAGGTTCATTGCTAGTAGCGCAACAGTCGCCGGGACTCTACACGCGCCAAATTCAAATTGTGAACGCGAGCTCGGTACACGCCTCGAGGGGAGGTTCCAGACGAAGAATAAATAGACACGACATAATTTATTAAATATTTAATTTCTATACCTATTTATTCTTCTATACACCATATTTTTCTTTTTCCGCCTTTCTGTGATGATCCGCGTACTTTGGTCGCATAAAATTCACACGATCTTAACGTCTACCATCGGACTGCAATAATTCTATCCTCTCTGGTTGTCTAGCGTTTTCCCCCCATAATTACATTTGTCACAAATTAGTACATTATGTACAGATCGGTCTGAACGAGAGGATCGATACAGTCAATGACGATTCTCGGGCCGAATTGCAACCGGTGCCAAAGTTATGGCTTTCACCCGTCCCTCATAAAATCAACAATAAATAACTTCGTGTTTTACAGTTGTTCCAATTATGTTCCTCCTTAGAAGCAACTTGTATTTAAGAAAGACCATCCCTCGGCGTTCAACGATGACACACTCAACCTTGCTTAAATTGATATTTCGTCGCAACCGATAGAGCCGTTCGATACCGGATGGCAATCATAGAACGACGAAGATGCGTTGTGAGTAACGGGAGATGGAATTCTTTGTCTTGTTCACGATAAAAACAACGTTACCAACCATGAAGGATATTTTGATCAACGCGTAGCGTTCGGCAGTTGTCGATTTCGGAGGATTTATCGTTTCGTTAAATGGCGATGCGCGATCCTCGCGTAACCATTATCCGTTCGTATCGTTAGTCACGTAACATCCGATTGTAGTAGCTCGGCAGAATTTCACCCGTTTTCGTCGTTGATCTCGTACACTCGGTTTACAGTAACATTGTCGTTGGATTCTCGAGGAGACTCTTGAAGGCGGCGAGCCATTGTGCACCGACCGCACCATCCACGGTGCGATGGTCGCAACTCGCCGTTACTGACATAAATTGACCAGTGGTGAATCTGTTGACACACGAAATATCGATTGAAATATTCGTGCCTCGCGGTCGGACACAAAAATTGTACAGTCAAGTGAAATTGTATTGAGTGAAAAAAGGTCGATCTCTGAGGTAAAAGATATCGATCTCGTTAGAATTAGGGAGTCCCGCGGATAAAAAACTTCATAGACATACTTCAGATCTGAATGTTTCCAAATTCCGGTAATTATTACGGCAAACAAGTTATAGATAAAAATTTTAAACTAACAATTCTTCAAAAAATGATCCACAAAAAAACGCTTCGTGATCGAAATGTATTAGGTAAGATAATTACCCTTTCTCATTGTCAGCTGGTATGAGTCTCGTCTCAGTAGTGCCGACCGCAAGTATAATGGATTGTGGCGGATTGATAATCGCTGAAAAACTTTTCACACCGAACATTCCTAAATTCGAGACTGTAATTGTACCGCCTTGGAACTCTTGAGGCTGCAATTTTCCTTCCCTCGCGCGACTCGCCAACTCCTTCACGTCTTTGCTTATTTCGACGATTCCCTTTGCATCGGCCGCGAATACGATGGGCGTTATCAGACCGTTCTCCGTACTCACCGCGACGCTCACATCTACGTGATCGTACCTAACGAAACAAACATTTTTTCTGTATTCTGCATATTTGATCGATTACTTTTATCGATGCGTTAGAAAAGTAAAAAAATTGACAAGTTTTTTTAAGAATACACAGTATTCATCGTGACTACTCACTGTCTGATCACATCGCCGAGCCACGCGCTATTACCCTCGGGTACTTTTTTGCACGCCATCGCCATTCCCTTTATAATGATGTCGTTAACGCTCAGCTTGACTTTGTCCTTTTCCAGCATTTTGTTGAATTGCGCCCTCATCGCGAGTGCGGCGTCCATTTGAACGTCGATGGTCAGATAATAATGGGGAATAGTTTGTTTGCTCTCGCTCAAGCGTCTCGCTATGACGGCGCGTATCGAGGACACTGGAATATCGTGACCACCCGGAAATCCGGCTGAAATACCAGCAGCTGCACTCGGACGGACGGCAGCTGCTGATGCTGAGAGGTCGGTGGACTTTATCGAGCCAAAGAGACCAGAACCAGCTAGCCCCTCGAGACTCAGCCCTCGCTCTGACGCCAACCTCTTCGCCAGTGGACTGGCGAATACCCGGTCACCGGCAGTGGTCGCAACGGAAGGCGCGAACGTCGTGGCCTGTGGAGCTGCAGCCTTTGGAGCTGTAGCTGGAGCAGGCGCCGCAGGAGCAGGAGCTGCCGCTGGCGTGGGTTTTGGACTGCCGGTATCTTTGAAATCTTTAAACGCGGCTATGCTCTCTTGATCCGCCACTATGATACAGACCAGTTGCCCAATACCGACGTTCTTGGTACCCGCTGGGATAATTATCTTTGCCAAGTAACCTTCTTCTGGTGTTTCAAAACCCATTGTCGCCTTGTCCGTCTCAATTTCAGCCAGAAGGTCACCCTCGTTGAGCTTATCACCTATAAACCTCTGCAGTGTCAGCTTCTTTCGACAACTAAACATTGTATACACCACACACGTTTTGTGGTTGTCGAGCGAATTTCTAATCTGCAGAATTTATCTGCGTATCTTTGAGAAAGTTTAGAGGCTACAGACTAGATCTTTGAGGTACAAAGATCTAATAATCAAAAGTGTAGCAGGCTGGGTAAGGCTGCAGATATCATCGACTCGAGAACAAATTCCTAACACATGATCAAGGAATGTGGATTATCAAAACCCAAACCTTCTTATATCAAGCAGAAAACTGGTGGTTTTTCATGGTGGTGGTTTCATATAGGCAAAGAAGCTCTAAATCGTAAGATCGGTATATAAGTCTTGTACGAACATCGGAGATGAAACATAGATCTAAGGTTTTTCAAATGTATCGAATATTTATAATTGCACCGAGTCACTATTGCTAACCTTCTTTCTTTTGCCAGCTGATAATTGTGCCAGTTTCCATAGTAGGAGACAGAGCTGGGAGAGCAACTTTTATGTGGTCCGGATAATCCGCGTAGAATCGAATTTGCTGCTTCCACAGCCCACCCCCCGATCGTTGCGGGTGATGCGTGTGGTTCTGATACCTAAAATCAAACGTGGAGTCACAACGAATAGAAAAAGCCTGTGAGGAAAAGTTTGAAATATCGATGCACAGGGGGACTAAGATTCTACCATAACCTCTGTGAAACCACAAGGAGGGCTATAATAATGGGAACTCTCGCGGTACTGTTGAAGGCATTCAGAGGTAATGATAAAGCTAAAACAAAAAGTGAGTAACGATACCTCTGAAGTAATTTCCTCTGAAGACATCGTGTGGTCAAGCATCTAACGGTGGTCGCTCGAGCGCGGTTACGTAGTGTCAATCGAGCCAATTCGTAACGAAGATTCGTTATCGTTCGTAACAGCATCTCTCCCCTTATGTTTGAACGCTTTACGAATCGTCTTTTTCTCTCTTTCTCTCCTCGTAACGCACACTAAAACGCACAGTTGGTACACGGTACGTGTGTCGTGAGAGTAATTATTTTGCTGAAATAAACGCGCGGCGATCGAACTTGCGCGATGATAGAACGTGAGAAACGTAGCAGGATTAGCGGGTCGTGGGAACTACGAAAAGCGAATTGTCGAACAGGGAGAAACGGGGTTATTACACGCGAACGAGATGACCTACTGGCTTACGATCGGGATTCTATTGCAGAGGTCGTTTGCAAGGTCACGTGAGCCCGGGCTGACGTTATCTATCCGTTACGAAGGGAGGTTATGGGTACTCTGAAATCCACTTCCAGTTCTCGAGATCTCGTAATGATCGGTTGTCATTCGCAATGTTCTTCAGCGGTTTTCCACGAGTCGACGACTATCGTATCACCGAGCACGTCGAAGAGTTGCGTTTTCAAGTTCTATTCATGAGGCTAGAGATATATGAATGTATTCCAATATATATTAGTGAACTAGCATGTATCATCAGATAAATAGGACCCGGCAGACCGTCAGGTGGCGTTATTTCGTGGAGCGGTGGGTTTATCCTACATGAAACTTTCAAATTTCCCTTCTACCGCATCTTGTTTGAAGTTTGATCGGTTGTGATGAGGAAAAATCAGAAGTACGTATAGATTTCGTAATTAACGTTCATCATCGCGAGAATGCAGAAACGCGAACCCTCAGAAACGGCCGTTCTTCTTAATCATGGAGGATCCCGGCGACGCATCAGCCCTAACCTGGTCACGGAAAATGGTTGCTTCACATTTTCAAACGGTGACAGATACGAAGGAGAATATAAAATTCGCGGAGAACGTCCGATTCTGGTCAGACAAGGTTAGAAACGATGCGTCATCCATATTTTGATGGGGGACGATTACAAGTTTCTGTAGACAAGCGCGGTTAAAATAAAAAGTTGCCGATAAGACCTTTCAGTTGTAAGGCCGTTCGCAATTGTATGAAATTCACGAAAGTTTTGTTGGGCCTTGATACATACTATAGCTCAAGGATAGTTATGCGAAATTTTATTTTTTCAAAGGTCGTGGAATATACAATACGGACGACTTTAACGAGTACGATTGTGTTTGGGACGCCGACAAAATAGGAGTCGATCTCCACATTCGGTCATTATATCAAAAAATTATAACATTTGATACCAAGGTTCGTGCAGAAACGAGGGTTTCATTCGGTGAATGTTTACCCACATAGTCACAATAACGGAACCGAGTACAAGGGTTCTTTGGACGACACTGGGGCTATGAACGGTCAAGGAACCTATTCGTTCCCGGATGGATCGGTCGTTGTAGCAGAATGGAAGCAAAATAGACTTTTTCGGAATATTCGATACAAAGAACCGCTTGGATTTTCCTGGAAGGGTACCCTTTCCGAAGACGGAAAAGTAAAAAAAGATTCATCTTTGTTTTTATGATACTAATTTGAATTTTCCTTAAATTTTCAAGAATGTAGAGTTTATGGCTGGAAATCATTTTTGGGATGAGACGGAGGTGACTGGAAATGGAAAATCAGAAGTCGAAGCTGCTGCTTAATTCTTGTGAAAAATAATATGGAATCATAATTAGTATAATTAAATTGGAAAAATGTTGCTCATACACCAAGTATTTCAACTCACGGATTCTTACACTTTGGATTCGACTGGAAATCTGCCAAACATCAGCAGGCTACCCGATACGAAACAAAATATTGGCAGTAGAGGAGATTAGAAAACAACGTTTATTAACAAAGCATTGAGAGCAAAGCGTCCCTTATAAAAATGTAGGTGGGACGAAATATTGTTTCAATCCTCTTTGTACATCGATGGCACTCTGAAAAAAGTAGTCGGTGGTCTATAAATCGGATTCTGCGTCAAAGCGTAGACCGTTTTCATTTTTTCTTGCTCAAACTTGGCGAACTCCCGTTTGTCCTTTATCCCTGCCCAGCATCTGCAAAGTTGTTCATAATAATCAATAGTGTTATTAGTTATGGAAGAACAACGAAACTTAATTATCTCCCGAGAACAAAATTAATTTAACGATGATAATAAAGTAATTAATCAATACTACGGGAGGCAAGAATCAATGGTACGGAATCGAATATTATAAAATACTGAAACACTCACTTCCAGATAAGCAGAGCGAGTATACCGAGAAGTACGATAATTCCTGTAATCAAGGCTGGCAAAAACGCGACGTGGGTCGGAGTTCTGCAAACCTGCGAGAGAACGCTTACAAGTGACACGTCGTAAAAAAATAATCGATACAACACGAATATATATTCGAACCTGTTTTCCTATTTGCAGGAGCGCGGTATTGTCCGTCTTGAATTCATAGACATACGGTATCGTGCAGACGGTGGTATCTCGAACTTTCCTGACAATGCAATAATGATCGCTCTCGACGTTGATCTCGTCGACTCTTTGCGTCTGATACGGCGCCATTCCTGGTGGCTCGCAATATATTTTCGCCTCTTCCGGATTTTCGACAGTTGCATTGACGCAACTCTCGTAGAGAATACAAAGGCCACTACCACCAGAACTGGCTGATGATTCGCAATAGACACCACGGTAGAGGAGACTGTCGGCCGGTGCGGTCACGTTACACCTGCACTGTCCACAATCACAGTATCCATGATTCGCGCAAACTTCGTTGCTCCCAGGTGCGATACACAGCTCATCCCCCGAGGGACATTTGCAACTTTCTCCCTCCCATCCCTCGATGCAGACGCACGAGCCACAGACGCACGTTCCTCTGCCACTGCACTCGATTCCATCTATCTGATTCACAATAACACACAATCAATGGATCTTCGGATTTAACGATCGTTTACGACCTGTCCGAATTTTTTGCCAAATCTCGAACGTTAAATCTTTTGAACGACAGAAGATTCGAATTTCACCTTGTCGCACTGTGAACATTCGCAGAACTTGCCGTTGTATCCTAAGTCACAGGTACAAGTGCCACACGTGCATTCCCCACGATTAGAGCACGCGATACTATCACCGGGCCTGAAACACTGCAACCTGTTGTCTGCCCACGACGTCTCGTCGCAATCGCACGTTTCACCTGTTGAATTTTCATCGTAAGCGTCAATATTTGTGGTTAAGAATCGTAAGGTTCCTTCCGTTCCTTAAAAATAATCGAACGATGATTTTACCTGACCATCCGAAATCACATTTGCATATACCGCACTGATCGATACCGTGACGACAGTGAGACTCTTCAACGACGCCACAATCGCAACCGCATAGCAATTCTACGTCGATCTCCACTTTCGATGCTTCCGAAGCGAGCGCGTCTTCGATTACGATTCGTTGTTTCTACCGTGAATCAACGAACGATACGAAAACATTCAATGATCTTCGATACAATCGAAAGGTTAAAGTTTAAGAGAATTCGAAACCATCCGAGAAAGTGAAAATTATTCGTTTACCCAAAGGCTTTGGTTTAGCGGACACTCGTTGAGACTAAAGTCGACACGAAATTCGTAGACTCTTCCCTCAACAACGTTATCGCACTCCGACGTGGGTACTTCCGATTGTTCCTTCCTGCCACAGTTCGAGTAATAATTGACGGTTAATTCGGGACTCGAATTGTCACGGAGAACAACTTTGGTGACAATTTCGTGAAAGGCTTTCTCGATGATCTCGAGAATATTGGAGCTGTTGGCCGTAAGCGTCGCTACCCGAGCTTTCTCTCGCAATAGCTCGCTTATTTTCACGTATTCGTCTCGGCGATCCTCGGTTACAGCAAAAATGAGATTGACTTTGCGAGAATGGAGCAGTCGTGAGATTTCAGCGAGAGACGGATAATCGAAATTTTTCGACATTGTGTACTCCCCCGCTTCGTTCAAATGGCAAGCGAAATCTTGACGATCGATCGCTCCACCGAGCTGAGAAAAATACAAATTTCTGACTCGTGTTCAAGGGAAAGAAATGAAAAAGAAATAATTCTTTTTTTTAAATAATTCGAACCTTTCCGTCACCAGCGAAATGCAAAAAACCATCGGTGGCAACGAGCATGAGTTTTCTCGCTTGGTTGGCCCAACCCACGTGTTTATCGCATACAATGGCCTGCACAACGCCGTCCAACCCACCCTCGAGATTGTCAACATTTCCGGTCACGTCACTCATGTTTACCTAATGTTGGGAAAAAAAATAGTGTGGCCGTGAACGCGTTCGCGTAATCGTTGAAAATGTCGTGCTTGTGCGCGTGATTATTTAAAGCAGTTTGATATCTTCAATAATGTTTCTAATTATGAAAGCGTTAATTATCAATCTATTTTCGTCACGAATATCGTAATACGTCGTAATTGAAACGCGAGTGTTTTAACGAACCTCTTGAATGAATCTTTGTACATGATCGGTAAGTTCCATGTGATGTCTAAACGAATAAATGGGGGCACAAGTAGTGTGCTGACTTTTGCACGGATTGTCCTCCTGGCCGGGAAATATGTAGGGCATAAGAGGTTTGTCAGCGTAGCTTCCAAACCCGAGACGAAAATTCGTCGTAAGCGTGCCAAGTGTGTGGGCCATTTTCCACCCGAGACCAACCAGAGTATCCTTGTCATCCTTCATTGACCAAGTCAGATCCATCAAGTAATATAAATCGAGAGGATAGTTCCTGATAATAAGTCGTTCGTTTTCCGATTCATTTATTTATATCAAATGAGATGCAGCGCGAATAATTCGAATAGCGCGGTTTGTTCGACGTTTCGTTGAATCGTAATAGCGCTAATGTAGGATACGGATTAATTAAGCGGTCGGGTAACGGAAAGAAAACGAGAACGTCGTAGCTGAGGTACCTGACCCATGTAAGACCCGTCTTATTTGTTTTTAAGTACAAAACAAAAACTACGAATGTTGAAATAAAACAAAAATATTTATTTAACGCTAGAGCAGTCGCGCCTTTTCGTGAAACGCGAGTAATCGCGTCGTGAGCATTTTGCCGCCCGTACTTAATACGATATTTTTTTGTTAATACGAGTCATATGCATTTGTAATTATGTTTTAACGATAAAATAAAACGCCAACTATGAAAATAGTGAACATGTATAGTGTGCAAAATAAAACGAAAATTGTACCGAGCCCTTCAGGGTTAATCATTTATTCAATAATCAACGTATTAATAATAATTTTGGTTCAGAAAACAATGTTCACTATTAACTATAAGCTTTTTTTTTTAAAAAAAGCGTATTCTGGGCCTTATTCAGACCACTTTTCCTAATAAGGCCGTACCCGTTGTAACTTCGTACAAAAGTACGAAGTTACAACGATTATATTTATGTAATCTTCGATTACATAAATATAATCGTTGTAACTTCGTACTTTTGTACGAAGTTACAACGAAGATACAACGATTATATTTATGTAATCGAAGATTACATAAATATAATCGAAGATTACATATATTTTTTATTAATTTTTTTAAATAAAAAATATATGTAATCTTCTATTACATTTATGTAATCTTCGATTTATAATCGAAGATTACATATATTTTTTATTAATTTTTTAAAATAAAAAATATATGTAATCTTCGATTATATGTTATCAATTGTTATATTATCAAAATTATCGATTATATGTTATGTTATCAAAATTTAAGTTTATAATCGAAGATTACATTTATTTTTTATTTTATTTTTTTAAATAAAAAATATATGTAATCTTCGATTATAAACTTAAATTTTGATAACAACATGTATAGCGCTGATAAACCACTGCATATAATTAGAACAAAGATTCGCTGAGTAATATTGAAAACATTTTTTGTTTTCGAAAGTTGTTGTACCTCGAAATTTGAGAAACTCTTACGTGCGAACGCACGTGCTGCCTTCTATCGACTGAAAATTTGTTTGGGTTTGTTACAGCGCGGCGGTTGCTACGGCAATTGCGGCCATTAAAAGTTAGACACTCGACGATGAGAGCTCAATCCGTTTAACTTTGTAATTTTGGATATTTGAAAAGTGGGCTTTATTAAGCACTGGGCCTTACATTGATCAGGTTCCATATATGCTTTTTCGATTTATCCTTAAAAATATATATTCATTAAATCCGTCTCATAGCTAAATACGTACTTGGCCGATCGATACTTCAGTCTCACAGTCTCGGTTGATTTTGGTCTGAGCCTAACGCTGATATTTTGTGGTTTTAACTGCACCGGTATCTGATCAACAACGATCACATCTTGAAAATCGTCGTTTTTTCGTATTTCGACGTTACCCTTGATGGACTCTCGGATCGATTGGGTGGGACAACCGAAAGCCTCGAGTCTCTCGGGGCTGCTGCATCGTAATTTTCCGATAGTCGAGTTCGAGTAAGACTGCAAACAATCGAATAAAAATGCAACTCTGCGCTCGATTCAATTTTAATAAAAATAGACCAATCATTTTGTACATGAAATATGTACAATCCTAAACTCGTGAATCGTAAAAAGAATAAAATAATTCATTCGTACCCATTCGCTGCACCAGGCACAAAGTGGGCTACTTTCCATGCAGCTCTTGCAGGAAGTTTGCAGAGCGCATTGCTGTATCGCGAGCTCGTTATCGTCGCAAGCGATCGAACGTATTAAAATAATAATAAACGTAACGAGAGTCCATTCAATTTTATCCATATCGCCGCGCACGTAGAAACCACGGATTTACCAATTTTCCCCGAAACCCTCGTCACTGATTACGATCTTTTTTCCATTCATTTAAATCACCGTCATCCTTCTTATAACCTCGTTTCAACCGAACCGTATTATATTTGATTGATTAGTGCGGAAGTACAGTTGAAATTTCGGGAATGTACAGTCGTTTCACTAATTATCGAAACATTTGAATCGATCGAGAGTCTGCCGAGCCATCCTGAAATTTACGCTGTACATATTTGTTATCAGCGAGCGTTGATAACGATTCTGCCTTAACCGATATCGTAGCTCGATACGATTATTTCGCTTTAACATTTTTTTTCAAAGAGGCGTTTCCATTTATAAGTATTTTTATATATGGAGAAGGGCTGCATTATATATATATATATATAGTGTGTGTGTGTGTGTGTGTGTGTGTGTGTGTGTACAGTGGAACTTGGGTTATGTTTATTTTAAGAAATTAATAAAAAATGTAATTTAATCGAGAACAACGTAGAAACGAATATGTATTATTTATCGTAAAAACGAATATTGACGATGTTGACGCGTTGATTTTATAGTTTTTGCAAAATTCGCGATGAATTTATATAAAAATAATTCTTTGCGAGTATGTTATAACACATCGTTGCGTAGAGCGCGATAAGCGAGCGGTATCGCGTATTTGCGTTCTCCATGGCGGGCGCAAAACGTTCCAGAATACAGCGACGTCACTCGATTTTATTGTCGACTCTACAAGTGCCAGTTCCACCTGTTTATCTTGTCGGTAACAAGAGCAAAGTATAATCGCTCGCGTCAGAGGAACCAACGAGAACTCACGAGTTACTTATTTTAACGTTTTAACGTGACGTTAAACACGTGAAATTGGTGTACGAATAGAACGAATATCATTAGGGTTGGGACTGTGCTATTTTCGAATTGCGTCAAGTTAATTGTCCGGGTATATACACTTTCGACGAATCGGGAGGATTGCACGTGCGCGCTAAATCAAAGGTTACTCGTGGAAAAGCCAATATCAGCCGAAAGTTTCGAGCGACGAGTTTTTTTTATTTTTTTTTTATTTTAGGATTCTCCGCCCCCAAGCAGTTCAACGCGAATTATCGTTTTTTTTTTTTTTTTTAATCACACGAAACGCGGGTAAATTTGTTTCGTTCGCACCGAGTGGGAGTTACTTTGTTTTAGGAGTAATTCAAAACGGAAGCTCAACAAACCCTATCAATGGTCGTGGCGAGTCGTTTGCACCATCAAAAAGCATACACGATAATAAATAGAAAACAATAATTACGTTTGACTCGTTACGTTTAAAAGTCAGGCGAAATTTGTTCTAAAAATGTTTTGTTTTGTTGACTGAAAACACGGTGGTATTAGGCATATTGAATAATTCACACTGTCGAAAGAACACTTCGAACACTGTCGAGTAAAGACTCGGTAAATTCATGGATTATTATACCAGCGATATACCGCAATTGACGGAGTCCGTTGTTCTCACGAAGTTTAATCGGGCTGATAAGTTCCGCGAGAACGGGAAATTCGCTTAAAATAGAATAATTAACATTGAGATGGTCACGTGCGTAGCGCGGAATCGCGAATACACTCGATCCACGGAAATTGTTGTAACGATACACACATATATATATATATATATATATAATTTCGATTGTTTTAATTGTTTGACCTCAGAGTGCAAAAATAATAATTTGTTTTTAATTAAATTGGTAATAACGGTACGAGCGTTACGTTCAAGACGAGTGTACACTCAACTAAACAAACTGAAACTAAAACGCGAGGCGGAGATCGTTCCGCTATGAAACGGGGGGATTGGTCTATGACAGAGTTTGTCACGTTGCACATGTGTAGATCGTGTTAACGCGCGTCTCTATACGAAATAACGAGATAGTGTGCGTTCTACAGGATGATTCATTACTGATAATGAGTCAACTGTTTTTTGTTCTTTCACAAAATGACACGTTTTCTTTGAGAATAAGAATTTGACGATTGTGTTTTGACTCTTGATACCTGGTACTTTTCACGAGTCAGCCAATGTTCGGAAATTATAAATTATCTTGCGGGACATCGCGGTTATGAAATTTGACGCCATCGGAGATCAGGTGTCGATGGAAGAATGAGGTATCCATGGTAACAACGTTTTTTCCTCACATCCTCATTTTCAGGGAAAATATACTAGGTAAAGTATGATCGATCGTTCAACGTGATGGCGTATTTTTTATTTCAATTTTATTGAAAAAAAAAAAACAAAAAAAAAACATCCAGTACGAGTTAGCAACGTCTTCAAAGTCGCACAGCTATCCTCGAGGCAAGTATAATGGCACTAGGCCTAAACTATAATATATTTTTTATCTTCGCCCACATATTTTATAAATGTATAAATGTATATAAATTATACATTTTCCGATTTTTGTTTGGGTTTGTTTTTAAACATAATCGAATCGAATTTGATAAAGGCTCTAATATTTATGCATAATAATAATAATGAAACGATATTCGATATCGCTTAATTATTCTCTTCTGCTCTAGTTTAGATTCGTACATGAAAAAGATCGACGGCGTATCTACGATGTTTGGTCGCTCTTCTTTTAATTTTTTTATTATTGAATATATATATATATATATATATATATATATATATATATATATATATATATATATATATATATATGAGTATGAGAATATAGCGATAAGACCAAAAATAGA
>JAPYZI010002397.1:0-53184 GCA_030523105.1 Ophioninae sp. A BG-2022a | reverse complement strand
TGTCCATAGCATATAAGGAGCTCACCCTACGACCTTTTGAAATTCCGTGATTTTCAAGATTCTGGCAAAGTGGCCGGGGGAAGACGAAAATTTTTTTTTTCCGTTTTTAACCTTTTAAAAGGAAGTTTTGATCGGAAATTTTCCGCTGATTACGAATCTGCCCGAGTTTTTGCCGAAAGTGCAAAATTAGACTGGAAAAATGGAAAAAACCCATTCTAGAATACTTTTTGGACATTTTTCTCTGCTGCATAAGATTTTGAGCTCTGGTGGTACATTTATGTGGAAGAATAAAATTATTATTCTTTCTTCATGAAAGGATAATAATTTTCTAATTCAACAGTTCAATTCCGTTATTAATAATCAAAATAACGATGAATTTTGAATGAAGAGTTGCATCATTCTCAACCACAGTCCAAAGTCCATTTTATTTCATATTTTCGGTTTTCCAGGGGCGGTGGTTTATTTTTTCAATATCGCTGCTAAAAATAGTAGAAAATCCATTCTCCGCTGACTGCAACGAACCGTGGATAGAGAGCACGATGCACTATGCATACGAAAGGGCTTCCGGAGGAAACGCTTCGGTAGACAGTTTCAGCATGCAGCTATCTTTAGCAGGGTATAAAAAAAACAATGGGAGAAGATAATAGAACGGGGATGGTAAATGCTAAACACGTACACATAAAGCCTCCACTGCCAGTCGACAAATCGTTCAACGTGGAAACCCGGTTCGTAAATACCGCCGCAAGTTCGGAGGTTGTTCGATGTGCGATCGAAGTTTCCGGAATACGGGAGAGGGAAAGAAAGGTGGACTGAGAGGAAAAAGAGAGCTCATCAGCGATATTTGCTGTCTGTCAGAGAATCGATCTATCGATTCTCTCCCCATACACTACCCCCACTCTTCGCCCTCTACTACGATTGTCTAGATTTGTACTTTCGGTACTTCTTCTCGCACACTCGAGACACCCGCGGATTCCCGAGGGTGGCCCATCGTCAACGAAAAGCAAAACGGCGAAAGAGAGCGGGAGAGAGGAAGAGGAATAGAGAGGTTTAAAAAGAGGTGGAGGTAGGTTTCGTAGCGTCCTGCGAGAGGAAAGCACACATAGGGGGTTGCTCACGTTGGACCGAAGAGATTCACGTGAGCAAAAGAGCGAGAGCGTCGCATCCGGGATTGAACGAGTCCGGGGGGATAGCAGCAGTATGTAAGGGTGGGGGAGCAGCAAGGGGGAGGGGGCTGCATCACCAGGATTTTATCCGGCGTCGAGACCCTGTATGCAAATGGTCCGAGCACCCATTCCCCGCACGTCGTTTATTGTGAGGAAAGAGTGCCGTGTATGAATATGTGAAGTGGAAAATGAAAGTCGAGAGAACAGAACAAAAAAATAGAGAACGAAGACAAAATTCGACGTCCGAACGCGCGATGGTTGCCAGTTGATAAAAAAAAAGTAACGAATTCGCAGAGGATCGAGAGTGACTACTCGACGAATCGGGGGAATACACGTATAGAAATCCCAAATGACCGGGTGCACTTTGGAGAATCTGGAAATTTCATGCCCACGTATTCTCGTTCGAGGCGACCTTGCAGAGATTGAAAACTTCGTGCGGAACGAAATACGTGAGGATGTAATTTGTTAAACTTGGAGTAAACGAACACGAGAGTCTTTTTTATTTTTATACTTCTGTGCGCTCGCAATTTTTTCAGTTTTTCTCTTGCAGATTTTTGTTGTACATCTCATTCGAGGAGCTTTGAAAAAACGTTTCAGATATTTTCAGACAAAAAGTTTCATACCCTAGTTTACATGATCTCTTCGAGGCTAACTTTGTTCGATTTTTTTTAGCATGAATAAAAAATGTAAAAATCGATAATCATAGTATATAAATATGGTGAATGGAAAGAAAAATAATAATGCAATTAACCAACAATTTAAATGAACATTAGAACATGCCACAGCCCTGCATAGGAAATTAATGGAATTAATAAAAATTTATATAAAGTTATTTTTAAAAAAAGAATTGCTGCTTTTCCAGAAAAGAGAACCGCAATCTGTATCGACAACAACTACGATCTCGAGGGAGCTAGCCCGGCGGTTTGTATGGTGTTTTCCGAACTTGGTCGGCTTCCGTTACACATAGAGGTCCAGTTCCAAGGTATCGATACGCATTCACACCACGTACACGATTTGCGTTGTGCTTCGACCCTTTGCATCGTGACGGAGTGAAAAGCCATGGCCTATTCCAGGTTATACGATAGGAAGCCAAGTTTGATCGAGGTCGTCGTCGCAAGAGTTCTCCACTTCGCGACGATGATGCCAATACCATTATGGAAACAGGCGAAAAAGACTGATAAAAGAAATTCCATGCATTCCCGGAATGAGCACTTAGATAAAATCCATTTTGCGTTGTATTTGCATTGAAAAAAAAGAAACGTCTTTACGTCTGTACCAAGGGAAAGAGGTGAAGCATTCGTAACATTAAAAAATTAGACTGAAATTATTTGTAAAAAATCGTTAATTGTTTGAGGCAAAAAAAGTCGAAGAAGAAAGATTAGCATAAAATGCAGGAACCGCAGATTGAAAGTAAAACAAGACGATAAATTTTTAAATCGGTTTCCTCAGCCTTTGTATAATAGAGGGGATGAAATTAATGTTTTTGGTTATTTCTATGTAGGAAAAAAAAAGTTTCATATTCCCGTATATATGACAATGGTAGAAGAGATGTCTAAAAGCACGAGCCATTATCGTTTTGTGGAAACAAAAATTGGGACGATCTCAGCCGTTCGAAAGTTGCGGTTCTACAAGATCATTGTCATAGCCTCTTTTTCCAAGGCAAGTCGAATCTCGGAGAATGATTACTCGCGTTCCCCTTTGCAACCCCCTTTATTTCTGCCTTCTCCGGCGAAACCCTCTTGCAGCCGTTTATTCGCGCGAATTCCACACCGCCGAGATTAAACGGAATATTTAGCAAATATTTCGCATAAATCAAAGCGTTGCAATATGTTCGGCGGGTGGGGGTTGTGGGGTTAGCATTTGGTGGAGAGGAGAGCCCAGGCTATGTAAATTCATGGTAATACGGATGGCCAACCTGCGGAGAGCTTGAGAGGGTCTGTGGTGTAAGAGAGAGAGAAAGAGAGAGAGAGAGAGAGGGAGCGAGAGAGAGAATGGGAATGAGAATTTTCAGCAGGGTGCACAGCCCTTACGGAAAGGGGATAAGGGAGCAAGCGAGGGAGAGAGAGAGGGGAAACAAAGTACGAGGGCCGACGAGTTAGATACCCAGGGAGCAGATGAGAGAGTCGAAGCAACGAAGGAATGGCATATACGAGAGAGGGGTAAGAGAACGTAGTTGGCGATGAGAGGGTGGTACCCTGGTAGGACTGGTATTCAGGAGAGGGTAAAGAGAGTCGTGTATACCGCGAGCGGCGAGCGCGCGTATTTCATGAACCCCCAAAGCTCGCGCGATTATTTGGGTCCTTCTCCTGGTCCTCGTTTTGTAAGCTCACCATTCCTCTCCCTCTTTCTCTCGCATCCCAGCTGCAACCGCGCCACAATCCCATTCATTCTCTTTATGGGCACACCAAGTATTCAGCGGTTTGAATAAATCGGAAATCTGCCCCGCGGGGGATGCTCGGGCCAGCGGCAAAACTTGAGCCTTCGCTGCGTTGTCCTCGTAGAGGGATACCCGCAAAAAATTCCCCTCGCCCACCTTTTTCCAGCGTTTTCCCGGCAACCAATTTTTTTTCCGCGGCCATCGTTGTTATTAGATACAATAGGCGGACTCTTGACACTCGATAATAAATTAACTTTCCTGAGTGCCGCCAAGGAAAGCGCTGCGAGAGATTTACGGTTAATGCGTTTGCGAGTATGACGGAGCACGGGGAGGGGGCTGGTGTTGCGCTCGCCAAACAATACATCGCTGGATAATCAGACCGGAAGGAGTCCGCGAAGTATGATTGGAATGTTCACGATGCTTGGATAGAACCTCCTATTCCACGGGCCTCCTATATTCGCTCTTACGTGTACACGAACTTTCGTCCCGAAGTTTCAACGTTTTACAAAACCTGGGACGGGGGTTAAACGCGCTCGTTGATATTGCAACCTCCTTTGCTCCTGTGGCAACTCCGAAAAATGTGTATATGTATGAGCTCGATGTATATCGTGTATTATCACAGCCTCGCGGTCCTCCTTCGTGTCAAACTTAACGGCGAACTTGCCGCGTACGCGCATTTTTCGTGAATTTTCCAGTGCTGGGAGTACCCTGGGTACACCATAGAAATTCAGAACTCGTAGTTTGGAAAGTTTACAGATTCGCGTCATTGTTGCGCGAAAGTGAGGAATTGTCTGGGCTCGGCCTGTGGTACCGTCGTCAAGTTGTACTCCTGTGTTGGCTCTCGATACAGGGTGACAAGTGCAACGTTGACGCAGGATTCTTTTAACGTTATGGCGCGTAGATTCTGCGATCGAGTTAATAATATTTCGCGATTTTTTGTTTTCTGGTTGGCTCTGGAAAATAACGTATTTTCTTCATGAGTTTTATCATAGCTGTGAATGTGAATGAACATTTTGAAAAACAAATACAAATTTCTGACCGCGCTTTGCAGAGTGATAATTCGATTTCGAATATGAAATATTCGAAACAAACGTTTTCTAACGTTTATATAATTTGAGATGATGGCGTTGATCGTATTGTAGAAATTGAATGGAAATACTTTTTTCAATTATATGAAATTCTAATGTCTTTCCTGTGACTTCTTGGTAACATTCTTGATAAAAATACATAGTCAAGAAATTTAGAAGAAACGGAAGGAAATCGTTGCATCCCGACGATTCAAAATTCAAAATCATTAATAACTTTCATTGCTCTTTTGTTGATAGTGGGTTAAAGGAAAAAACATTTTCACCAGTAAATCGATTTTGTGTTTTTCGGGCTGTTTAATTTTTTTTTTAAATGAACTTATCATCCAATTATGATCAGTTTTTTAAGAATACTTATGACTACCTTGTCAAGTACACCATGTATGTACGGAGTATCCGATCACGTAGCTTAATTAACAATGTAACGCTACGTAGTGTCTCAGCTTTTCGAGCACACAACTCTCGCCGGGGCTTCAATTTGACGAGGGTCTCCTTGTACCGCGAGAGACTTTCCGGAACGTTGAGTACACGATGACAGAGACTCACCTTGTTCCCCGTTCTCCCTCTTTCACACGAACATGCACAACTCTGTCGTATAGGTATACATTTTTCGCTCTGATTGCGCGAGTGACCATTTGTACAAAAACACTGTTATTATTCAATTATACCCATCCAAATCACACGATCAATTTTTCGGGAACAAAACATATGAAATCACGTTCATGGTAGGCAGGCAAATATTTATAAAAATAATAAGTCTTTGACATTTTTTTCAACATCTAAATCAACTTCAAAGTATTCCTTTTTTATACGGAAATTTCATCAGTAATTAAAATATGTTAAAAATTGTCAACGAATCGGTATTAATAAATCATTATATCCCGATGATTGGAGTGTGTCATGACATTTTCTTTAGGTGCACAATTTTTTACAGATTCAAGCTGGAGAAATCGTTCGAACGGTTTTCAGGATTTTCGCTGAAGATTATTATTCCCGGCGTTTATTGGATCATGTAAAAACCCATAAAGGACAATAACAAAACAATGCTAAAGCTGGTGAAAACTGAACAACTTGAACAATCGAAAAAACAAGAAAATTGAACAAGTAAACAAAACAAGAACAAGTGAAAATTTATACAAAAGAAATTACGAATTTTAGGTCTTCTAGAAATGATTAAAAACCATAGCCAATCTGCGATCGAATATCAATTACTTTCATTTTTCAAATACAAATCCTTGACTTTTCACGATTACTCTCAATGTCCTATCGAACATAATTCCTAATCGATACTACCAAAAGCAAAGCATTCCCAGAAATATGAAAAGGAAAGCTCATTAATTAGAGTTAATGTATTTTTTCAAATAAAAAAAAAAAACATTCCATCGGGCCACCGAGAGCTCGACAGAAAGGACAAAAAAGGGAAAAATGTGATGCTCTCAGGACTGTTCCCTGGATCAAAGTGCGCAGTTCTCGCGTCATTTTCAAGTGAAGATTAAACGATTCCCGAATGGAGAGTGAAGTCGTGTTCTTTCGGGTCCGCTGAGAGATTGGAAGTGAGATGAATGGTGTACAACAAAAGAGACAGTGTCCGAAACTGCGTGTGCGTGTTTACAAGAAAGTGCAAGAGTGAAAGAAAGGGGGCATACATACTACGTGCATACGTGTTAGATGAAAGAATGGTAGATAAAAGGAACAAGTCGAAGATGCCAGGAAAGGGACTGATCCAGTTGCCACCGAAGGATTCAGAAGGCAAGATCATTGGATGAAAATAATCATGATCTATACTGTCCAGTGAAATATCGTGTAAAAAGAACACTGATTTGCCGTAGCGAATCCTTGGGGGAGCCCGCAGCAAGACACGGGGAAAGCTTCCTTCGGCCGAAGGTCCAAGGGAGGAGAAACACGTGGGGTTCCTGCGGACGGATACTCACGACGTTTGTTCGGATACGAGAAGCTATAGCACTGTGTATCAACTCCTCGTGCTGGATGCACTAAATACGTTAAAGTTTTAGGAGCGGCGCGAAGGGACACGAGACCGAACTTACGTCGGGTAATTCAACATTGTTTTCCGCATCCTCATTCCACCCAGAGCCGTTTCTCTATTCCAGTACGTATCCCCCCATCCCATTTCGTGCCCAGCCAGCTGGTGATCTAATTGTCGTTCGAAATAAAACAAAAATTTCAATCTGGATAAAGTATTTCTAGTGGTAGCGAAAGGATACATCGCATGTTGATAGATACAAATTAAAAAATTTGTTTTCTCACGATCATCAACATTCTACTCGGCAGTTTATTGAATTTTACACAGCCCTTTTTTTCACTGATTACAGTGGTTCGAGGGCCAAAGTGTGCGTCTCGAGCATGGCCAGGTCAAGTATCTCTTCAATTAGCGATCAATTCAACATCGTTTCTTAATCTTTCCCTTAGTTAATTGGGTTTTATTGTTTATACTGACGTATCTTGTAAGACCACATATTTATCCTCTAGATATTAGGCTCGAACTGGAAAGCTACCTCGTCCAACCTTGATCGAGAAAAAATTCGAAAGTATTTGATCGATTCTTTCGCCATTGGAAAGAAGTATCATTTCGCGTCAACACAAGAGATGTCACCATCCGCTGATGTTGCAGCCAAACATTGGCGGATTCATCGGGAACTGCTTGCTCGGTGAAATTCACTGTACAATAGAGGCAGGGAATGGGGCGGCTTTGCACATTTCACTCGGCGTGTGGGGGTGCGAGAGCATCTCCGGGGTGTCGAGAGAAAAACGAAATCTTAGAATCGTGTCGCGCAGATGATAACGAAGGGCTGAGGATTTAGTTGAAGCGACAGCAAGAAAGAGGGTCGTATTCACAAGAGTGACGTGACTGGATGGTACGCACCCTTCACCGTTGTTGGGGCGTCGAAAGAACCACCCCACCCCTCTTCGTCATCCCTTCCTGCTGCCAAATGTGTGATGATAAAGATGACGACTCGACAGGATTGCGTGCATATCCACCGTTCTTATTCATCATCGAGATTTATACTTTCGCCTCTCTCTCTCTCTCGCTCTTTCTTTCTTAGGAAAGAATCCCGATATATCTTTTTCATAAAAAAAAGTCTCGTATGTAGAGAGATAAATAGAATTGTTAAAGAAAAAAATGGGCATCGGTAGACACGTAGAAGATACCAAAAGGGAGAGCGAGAAAGAGATATAATGTCGAAGACCCGGCATGAAAAGGGCCATTGAATAAAAATATTTATCTTCAGCCAAAAGGGAGCGCAGAAGAGGGAATGATGACGTTGTCCTCAAGAGAACCTCAAGCTCGCCCGAGCGCAAAAGCTCAAAGGAGCCTACGAACTTTGCCGAAGGTCCGGCAGGTTGTATCGTTGTCTTCGTCGTTGCTTCACACGCGACCGAGGAAAGGAACGTCACGGTTAGGTTCTTGGGTTAAAGGACGAGATGTTGAAGAAGCTTTTGGTGCGATGGGAACACAGATACGCTAAAGGAGAGAGCAAGAAAGATGAAGAGGAAGAGGAAGTGAGAGAGAGAAAGAAAGCAGGAAGGGCGAGTAGCTTGGGGTTTGCACAACAGTTCCCTAATCATCCTTCCTTCGAGGCATCCTTAGCCTTTCAACCTTCCCTCCCCCCCCACTTTTCTCCTTTTTCCTTCCATCTTCCTCTAGCTCTTCTTCTTTTAGTCCGTTGTCCCCTTTCTCATCGGCATTATTCGTTCGTTCGTCCGTTCAACAAAGAGCGACTCCAGAGGAGTTGTCGAAGCATCTACGAAGAGAGATCTTCTCTCCCCTCTGGTCGCGAGAAGACGGGAATGGAAAAAAAAGGAATACAGCCATTGGGAACTTTCAATGAGACCTTTCGTTCTGTCTCTCCTCGATTCTCTCTCTACAGACCAGTCTTATTCCCATTGCTTCCCGCTCAATTACTCATCGAGTGGTGCGGAAGCACGCCCCGTGAGTTTTAAGTTCACGAAACTTATTGTTCGAGTTGAGGAGATTTCGCTCGGTTCCTTTGCGTGCGGAAGCTGCGCTGGCAATTGCCATGGGAAGAACCAAGGAAGAAACGACGCGGAAGGATCTTTCACCGCTTGGGCCTTCCGATGTGACGAAGCTCTTGGCCTTCCGTTCTTCGAGAGGCGAGAGAGAATCTCGTTAAAACTTGTCAAGATGGTGGAGATCGTCAGCATCTTCGCCAACACTTGTAGAGTGGAAAAAACTTGTCAGAGACATATTCGAGGTAAAAGCCTGATGCACACTGACCCTCTCGTGTCAATTCGTAACAGAAATATCGGTCACCAATGGTATCTAATGTTTGAAGATTTTAAACGTTAATATTTGACGATTTCGAACGTCATGCATTGGCTATCATTGAAAAGATATAACTACGGATGGGACGTACGCGATGAATTTATAGATATACTCTAATAAGTGATGGCAACTTAGATTCCACAGTGAACTTGCGATTTCGACACGCAAAGTGTGTAACAGGTGCGTATATCGTCGAGCAGGTATAGTATACATAAAACCGTCAGAACGCCCAGAGGTTTCCCCGCGAGTTATCCCAAGGGAAGAATAAGTATCTCAGGGGTTGTGCGAGCATCGAATCTACAAGGGGATAAAAAGAAAGAGACGGGTGGCTAAAAGAGGCAGGGCTAGTGGGGTGTTGCAGGATGGTTGGTAGTATTGGTATAGGGCCTTCAAGCAGGTCGATTCAAGATTCGACTTAGAAGAAGGGTTGAAAGAAAAATGGATGTTAGCGTAGTTCATCGGGAGGTCGTCTGAATGATTGGGTGATAATCTCAACGAGCTCTCCAGACGAAGGTCGAAGTCTAGGGCAAGGTTAGGAAAGCCACTGCCGATCTTAATTTACACTATGAGGGTGTGCGATACTTTCCGCTAACGAAAGCTCCGGGAACTTCCTTTCGGTGTCTCTTCGACGACGACTAAGGGATGAAAGGGTTTGAACTCTCGGGAGCGGCTCTTGCAAGCTCTCGGAGAGGAACACGTACACGAACATGCTAAGATTTGAGGAGAGAGAGAGAGAGAGAGAAATAGATTGTGTCTACAATATAACAACGGAGTGTAGATATATTGGTGAGAACGTGTACTCATGATTGTATTTCGACGTCTACTCTTCGCTCTCTGCTCATCTCTCTATTTGGGATAAACTTCGTCTCCTCTGTCTCTCTCTTCGTCTCTCTCTCTCTCTTTTTCATCGTATCCCTCTAGGACTCCTTATCACCCTCGACATCCACGAAGGGGTGTACATAGAAGAGAAGGGTTTCTATATCCCGCTTACCCTCACTTTCCTCTCATTCCCTGCGAGTCCAACTCCCATCCCTATCCTTCTCCTACGACTCTTTTAACTCCTCGAGAAGAAGGAGAGATGCGTGCAACTTCCTCCATCCCGTAGAAGGGACCCAATCGTCTCGGAGAGGGGTTGCTAATTGATTTTAGAAGTTTCTCGTACGCGATTCCCCTCGCCCTTCTGTGCGTCTCGCTTCAGTACCTTGGTTACCCTCCAAAGACGTACAGCCTTCTGGCTCTTTAGTCGCGCTGTTTCGCGGGGAAACGTGCGGTGTCGAGCCCCGCGTACCTATAAGTACATCCATGGGATGTTTAGTGTCAATTTATGGGAGCCCACGATGATAGGGTGATTCGCAGCGATGGAGGCGGAAAAGTAGTTTCCGGAAATAGCCCCTAGTAGCGGATACGTGAATAACTCGCGGATGGAATCATCTTTCGTATGAAAAAGAATACTTGGATAGATGACCGCTCATCCCTCAGCGATAGAAGTCGTTCTTTTTTTTAAATGAACATCCCCGATTGTTTATTTTCATAGTCATTTCCTCAGTTTGATAAACAAAACCGGTATTAATCAAGGGTTGGAAGATGCTGATTGGACGACGAAAGCCTCATGTACTTGGCATACGAATTTACACTTGTAGATGTAGAGGCTCATCGCTTCTCCCCACGTTCATCGTCGACTTCCTTACGACTACTCGCCGGTGGTGAAGTGGCGTGGATTCGGTGAAGGACCACCCGTCCCTTTCCTCCAACAGCCCAAGTTTGGGAATCTGTGAGAAACGAGCCAGCCGAGGAGTTCGCAGTCCCTTGGCCCTTATTGTTAAACGGAGCACGCTGCGATTCGCACACGATTTACCTCTCACGATTTTCCCCCAAGAAAGGGATGAAGCATGGGCGAAAGAAAGTCTCCGTGACCCGCGCGTCCTTTAGGACCACGTCGCCTTCCACAACCGAAGCTTTATCGATTGTAAATTTTTGAATGAACTTTTGTTCCTAAGGCACTTCGTATTTCGAGATCCAATTGATTCAAGCCGTTCGCAGAAATTCATAAAAGTGTGGGATGTGTAACTAGTTACGGAGCGCTGATTTTAAAAAATCACAAAAATTGAGGATATTTGGAATCGAAAGGGAGAAATTCTCGGGAAAATCAAAAGCCAAGAGTACGCCGCACATTTTGTTGGAATTGCTATCTGTTCATACGAGAAAATTGGAGAATCCGGTATTCCATACAGAATAGTGAAAACGCATGTTGAGTATGATCGGGGTGAAGACCGGAAATAATGCTAGCATGAACCCAACCGTGTGTTAATACGAAACGCCGAAACCTCCCGCTTTTTTCAATCTTCCTGAATCTCGAAGTGCCTCATTACCAGGCCTTAATAGGTCGAGTGGCTGAACCTTTTCGCTTGAGGAATGCCTAGCGTCTAGAAAACCGAGACTCTGGGCTGAAAGTACCATCGCGCAGGGTGTGCAAATGTAACCGCGAGTAGCGAAAACGACAGTAGAATGGAAACGAAATAGTCAGACGGCGGGCAGACGGAGAAAAAGAGCGCCAGGCCTGATGGTTCGTGGCGACGAGACGAAGCTACCTCGCGTGATATTGGACCTGCCGTGTCTCCTCCTCGATGTAACAACGCGTACTGTGCATATCTGTACTTACCGATCTCGAGGGGAGAGTGAAACTGTACGGGAAAGTCGTAATCACGAGGATTGCAACAATGAACCGCGCCCAAGGCTGCAACTACCCTCGCTGTGACACTCTTCCGTCTGTCGTCCTTTTACTCGCGTTTCTCTGTGCGACTCACTCCACGCTTCGGAGCATGGACGCTTGGGCGCTTAGCGTTCCCGCATTCTCCCAGTGAAAAGAAGAGAACAACATTTTTCGATTTTGTTCCCCTTTAGGGGTGGGGTAGTAGACTGTGCGAAAAAAGCCCTTTCGCAGTTGGAAAATGCCAGCAGTTCTGCCGGGACCATTGTCGAAGGTACATTTGGTGTTCCTTGTGTTCGATTAACGTATGAAGCAGTTGATTAAATGGCTGATTACTGTGTCATTTGTATTTAGATATTTTGAGGAAGGTTTTTGATATTTTTTCAATCGAATCGTCGATCTCGAAACCGAAATCTGGCTATGGTTTCGCTGCAAAAGTAATGTTGATGGCGTTTTTCTAAAGATGACGTTGAAGACAGTTACTGACTTTCCGATGCCAAGTTATCGGTCTACGGACCCCCTTGTAATCGAAGGGATCGAAAATCGACGTTATCAATCATAAAATCTATTTCACTCGGTTTACTCGAACAACTTTGCATTTCCACAAATGCCCCTCTTGCTCCTTCCGTTTTTTTCATCCTCAAAGCCTGCCCACCCCTTCATAATGTTCTGTATCTTTCATAGAATATTCGTCAACAATCCAAGTTTCCGTTCCCTCGTGTACTATCATACAAGTATAAAGTATTACAACGCTAAAGGGTGAACAGTCGTTTATAACTCGCGGAACATTACTCCTCGTTCCTATTTCCGATCTGGCTATCGTCTCGTTCGCCTATGAATTGACGTTGCAAGATAAAACACAGAAACGTCAACGGATTGAATGGATACGAACGGATGGCAAAGCGTTTCGACATCCAGCGGAACATTAAAATTCTAATCAAAACTATTGTTTTGCGTATCGTGTCGTTTCCAACGGGTTTCTGGCTGTCAAACACGCGGCTGGTAGTGTCTGGGGTCTGTTGCGGTCATCGAAAACTCGGTGTGAACGTGCATAATTGACAAGAGCGTAAAGTGCGCTGAAATGAGACGAAGGACTGGCGGAGCGATAGGGAGTGAAAGAGAAGGTTATAGAATATCAAATGTGACGAGCCCGTAATCCGGAGGAACACGCACCAAACGCCCGGCACTAATGACGTACATGTCTATATGCGGTGTAGAGTTTACCACGAGACTCTCTGCAACGAACGAGCGTGATATACCCGCGAGAGAACGAGCTGCGCGTATGATATGAGGGGTTGAAGCTACTGCTGCTGCTGGTGCTGCGATAGAGAAACTTTTCGAAGCTTGACCACAACACGAACTGCCTAACGCCGAATCTGTGGTGCACCGCAGCTTCTGTCCCCTCGCTACTGTATGATCACGATGGTTCCGTCCTTTCAATGGACCTGCCCTCCAAATGATACAAGGGTATTGACAAAGGACTTGAGGAGAGGGAAAAAAACCAAGTGTATCATCATATCGATTTGTTTCATCGATCGATGAGGCAATTTTCGGAATTGACCCGGGGCAGCCTTCCAAGGCCATGTACGTGGGAAAATGCTTTTTGATGATGCACCATTGGAAAAAGATTGACCAATATTGGTATCTTTTGGTATTTACGGTTTCGGATGTAATCGGACGTTGGAGGAAATTTTTTATTATACGTTCACACCATCACAGGCTCTTAAATGATCGTACTTGCGAATCAATTATGTCAGCTAATGCTAATATTCGAATGTGTCGTCCTAGTTCCAATGAAGTTGAAATTTCATTACGAATATCTTTAGTTTCCATTTTTTTCTAGAAAATCTACGACTGAACAACCGCAACTCGTTCGACACAATTTTTTGGCTCTGCACAGAGGAAAACCGTGCGAAGTTTCGTCATTCTGTTGTACGTGGCGAGAGAAAATAGAAATGACCAGAGCGTATATACAACGGAACGCGACAATAGCATTGTTCAGCAGGGTGGAAACATGATGTTTCACCCTGCGAAAACCGGGCAAAAGTTTAATCGGTCCCGCAGACTCTCTGTGACGAGACAGATAAGGAGTTGGAAATTCAGGTTTCCAGTTGGACCTCTATCACTCTCTCTCCCTCTCTACCTATTATACTTCTCCGGGTACCTGCTTCGCCAGTATGTCTCACCCTTTCTGTTGGCCATTGACAATCAGCTGTCACAGGGCGCAGGGCTGAGAACGTGAATCGCCCAGCCTTTCGGACGTTGTATAGGAATAACAGTGAGACGGAAGCTTTTTTTGGCCAGCCGTGGATGATAAGTGAAACAGTCCAGAGAAAAGGAAAAGCGTAGGGGAGACCGAGGAGCCACACAATGGCCAGAAAAAGTTATTTTTTGGAACGGTGCAATTTTTTAGTTAAACGAAAAGGTTTTAAACCGAGAACAATGAAGGCTCGTTTTCGTGTAGAGTTGCTATTATTTTATTAAGTATCTCCGAGCAGTAGAACTTTTTCACAGTTCCTCTGTGCCGTCGTACTGGCGCGTGAGCGCATTGATAGAGGGTGATTCCGACTGGAAGCTGTTTGAAGCACTGGAAATGGGTAAGTGACGAATTTAAGCTGCGCAAGGCATAGAGACTGAGGAGAAACGAATCAAGAGATATCGATAGTTCATCGATCGAGGCTACCAATTGGTTTCACCATTCAAAAAATACATTTTTGTGTTCAAACGAGTGATTCCGTTCACGATGAATATTCAACGGTTAATTGAAAGGTTGAGCCCACCTTGGCGCTACGGTCTCCGTGCGTAACATCGGTGGCCTCGAGTCCTTAACGAGGTGATCGGTCCAACTCCATTTGAATAATAGACCCAAGGTAGGACCGTTTCTCTCCCTAAATTCCGGCGTCGTTGCCCAGCGAGACGGTAGTAACAATTAAGGGGGTACAATCACGCGGTCTGCGCTATTATCCGTGGCCTAGGGGACTCGATTTTCTTCGGCTGAAGCATGCCACCTGCTCCTAGCCCTTCTCCGGTATATCAATCCCTCTCAGTATCCGTCACTACATACACACGACCCTAGGCCTATCTAATACTGCTCGTAATCTCGGGGTGTTCCTCCTCGGGAGTCTTCCGGAAACGTGAGGAAAACTTCTCGCTACAGTATCACAGGCACTCCTCTGACCCTTAATTAATTCACTTTGCGGACCGTATCCGAGCCAGCGATGAGGGTTTTGTCAGCTATATATACAGATCTGCGAATCAAGAGCCCTGCGGGTTCCGGCTCTCAAACTGCCTTCCTCGTTCCTTTTCCTCGGATTATTTGGTAATTGATTCGAATGCTCCGGAGGGAAAATTAAACGCTTAGGGCGTCGGAAACTCACGTGTCCTCTGAATTTCTTGCTCAACGTAACTCCGTATAAATAGTAAATATTTTTTCACGCAGATTTATTCTCGGCTCAAGATTCGGCGTTCAAGGAAAATTGGAGTATCCGGCAATGATGGTCAAATACATCGTGAGTTGTTAAAAAGTAAGTAACTGTAGAGCTGGAATCGAACATTCTTTTAGTTCGTCGATATTAATTAACGTACCGGAGTGCAGTAGTCGGAGGCTTTTGGTATCTTTCGCAGGCAAGCCATTTCCTGGCAATAATTGGCTGTCCGCTTTTCAGTTCACTATCTCGTAAATACGCCGGTGTTCCAGAGCGACGAGTTATCACGGGAGACAAGCCTATAACCGGTCACGACGCAATCCTGACAATGATGCGGGAACTACAGCGACTACAGAAACCCTATAAGGGGTAGAGGGGTCGGGTCTAATACTCGTAGAGGTACTATATACCGATACGAGATATCTCGCCATCTATCTATCCATGTACGTAGGCCTTTATGCGTGAGGGGAGTTGCGGCGCAGCGATAGGATTCGGATCTAGTGCAGAGGGACGTGACAAAGGCCACTTTCCCTCATGTATAACGTTCGTACGGTAGAGTTGTTCTACGTGGTGACATACGCGGTGCGTCATCTAATGTCTCGTGATGTATGAATTTAATTAAGTAATTATAACTGAACCGGTGCGTGCATTAATCATCGCGGTGGCTTGCTATGGCTGGTCTCTTACCTCTTATAGCTAACTTCTCTTTCTCTCTCTTTCTCCCACTCGCCCTCTCCCATCTTTCTCCCTTCTCCCTTTCCATAATTGTATATACATGTGCTTCCCCCGTGATTTAATTCCAGCCACAGGTCCTGAATATACTTTGCAAGCCCTACAAACGATTACGCCGGGATTTCTATTAATCTCTGGAGAAGTTATCTCTAATGAAGGAGAACAGTAGGGTAAACGTGAAACTCGGATCTGAGCTTCAACCCGTGAGGAGTTTTTTCGGCTAATTGGAAGTAGAAGGAATGTTGAGCTAATAGCGAGACAGAAGAAATAAAGAGGAGAGGTTGTTCGAGTTGTTAGATCCTGGGAATGTGCCAACAGTATCGAGGCCGACGTAGCTATGAGCCAATTGGAAATGGCACGACTGGTCATTCCTAATTGGACATCGTCATGGATGTTCAAGCGACCTTGTTAGAAACGGAAGTCTTCACGTGCCCGACGTAATCCAATTCTTGTACTCCCAAATAACGCTCACAATAGTTGAACTATAGTTTATCGAGTTTGAGTTGGAATTTGTTCATTCGCAACCTTCTGTTCAACAGTCTCGTAGAGATCATCATCGCTCCGTGAAGGTTCGTTACTCAATGGGGGGGGGGCGGTCTGATTTAGAGACTCCGAAAAGGCCATATAACGACAGCGATAAAATAAGTCCCTGCTCTTCCCTTCAATTACATAAATGGTTACTGTACATTAAATTTGTCGAGGCGTGAATATGAGGCAGGATAAGGCGTCCGAATGCGACTATAATCACATAAACACACGTTTCGAAGTATACCTATATTGCTCGAAACTGCGAGACTATTCTACGCTGATGGTACAGCTAAAGTACACGAGATAAAGTCCCGTTTGTGGCTACGTTGGCGTTCAGTGAATCAGCGGGAGTCAGAATAAACAAGTCACTACTGAATCATTAAGCATACATGTTTTGTGAGTAAAGAACATGAAATATATCGTTGTCGAATAGATTTTCAGGTCGGAAAAATGGGTACTGCCGTAACTGTTGACGATAGATCGTAAAACACGACCCAAGTGACCCCCAGTTATAAACTAGGCAATAAATCTCTCAATCTCTATTTATCTTACTTTCATTCCCTCTGTATCTCGTCACCTCATAGGATTGTGGGACCAGCCAGTTCCGGGACCCTTGGGCGACTCGTGGCTCAGTCGTTCGAAGACCTTTGCTGGTTCTTGGTGGCGTAACGGTGCTTTCGATCCGAAAATTGATACAACTCGCCATTGACTCTAATCAAACGTATTTTGTGATAACTAAGCGTTCATTTGAATCGTCGAACATGTCGCACGCGCGGGTCGCGATCATGTTCAACTTCATTGGCGTATTAGCGGCAATGGCACTCGTATTATCCTTGTGCAAGGCGGAATGTCCACCGAGAAGCGGCGCCGTGGATTTCGATTTAAACAAGGTCATATATCTAAGTTAATATTCGTATCGGTGTGGAATATACAGTTCGATAATGAGCCTCGTTCATTCACGCCGATTAACAGCAATGAGAAGCATCGAAAATCACCCATCTACCCTTTCGCCTTCTCTTACCCTCTGTGTTTGCTCGGTCACATCACGACTCCGACTACAATCGGCGCTTTAACGTTTACCATTAATTTACCATTATCGACCATTCGCACGCACTTCCCAGTCGCCGATTCGACGGTGTCAATATTTGACGATTATATATAAGCAGGTTCGCCATGAAATTATTACTGCTCTGTTATCAGACACGATCATCCGGATAATTTAGTTGCCACAATTCTTCCGAAATACTTGCATTGTTTGGGGTCAAATTTTATACGGGAAGTTTCACCTTTATTTTGTTTATTTTTTGTTTTTCTAGACTCGGTATATAACGAAGTTTTCGTTACGAAGGTTTAGTCAATCTCTGTTGAAACATACAGCCGAATTTAGAATTTTTAACATCAAAGATAATTGTTTTGTAAAATACCCAATATACGCATCGTACGAATTTTATTACTTATTGTTTCATTGATACAACAGTTGTCAGGCGACTGGTTCGTCGTATCGGCGACTCCACCTAACGGTCAGTCCTTGAGCAAATGCGGACGTTTGACTGTAACGGCTACGTCGTTGGATACCTTTACAATAAATTACATGGCACTTATGGCTCGCCGGAATAACTCTGTAACTTTTACTGTGAACGCCAAACTCGACAAAGACATCACCGGAACTTGGCAGCTCCAGGGATCAAGCAGGATACTCGGTGGGTGTGATTATTACTGACCAACGTCTACTTTCACAAATATCTCTGTTCCTATTCATACGAGACTTGCCAATTTCTCAGTAAACTATTCAACGTAGAATTCTCGTCAAATATTTTTGATATAGGTTTTTTTTAAATTTTGGATCACATTCAGGTCTCGCAAAGAGATTGTTAAATCCGGTTTTCACTATTTTCTCTCAAAGTCTCCCTTTGTAAAGTGAAGGCTCTTTCATAAAATGCACAATTACGTTTTTTTTAAATAGGCTTCACTGAAATGGTATTTTAAACATTTGAAATTTTACGACGCTAATTCTGTGCGTCAAATGGTTTTTTTTTCAGGTCCTTACAAACATCGCGTCATCGCTGTTGATTACAGCTCATTTTTTGTGCTGATAGCCTGCGGCGACGCAAGCGACGGTCTTTCGGCCCATGAATTTGCTATGATATGTGGGCGTGAAAAAACCCTTTCGCCAACAATTCTCGGTGGACTGAAGGACAAAGTAGGATTTTACGTAGATAAATCTAAAATTCTAGATGTCGATCACAGAGGATGTTAAGTGAGTTTTTCATCAAACAGACAATACAGAAAAGTATATTTTGAAAAATGTATATTCGAAACAAATATTCAGAACAATAAATTAAGAGACATTTTGATAAATCGCGCAAACTAATTGTATTCATGTTCGGAAAATAATATTGAATGGAGTTTGAAACTGACGATGCAACATCTGAACGAAACGAACTTTTTTTTATTTCAGGGAATATACACTTTTCGCGAATTGATCGAATCGAATAACGATTTTATAAAAATATACGACTAACGCTTCTTAATTTATTTCGATAACAAAAAAACATACAATAAGAAGCGTTAGTCGTATATTTTTATAAGATCGTTATTCGATTGGAATCTATTTGTAAATTTTCAACGATTCGGCAAAAAGATTTTTTTTTCAAAAAAAATCATTTTGCCGAATAGAATTTCGATTAATTTAAATATTATAATTTGCATCGTGTGTTAACCATGAACACTCAATTAAAATGTGTTACCGTTGACGAATGTAAATGTACGCCAAATATGCGATATTGCGAATTGTTTATACCACGCGAGAAAATTTGTTCCCCAGATCTGTGCTAGGGAATTGACAGGACAAAGGAGAAATGATGGGAAAGTGCAAACGAGGGTGTAATGGTCGGAAGGTCGAAAGAGAATTCGAAGTACAGAAGGAGCCCTTTACTCCATACAAAAAAGTTCAATGTGTGGGTGGTTCAGTATGAGCCTGAGATGAGATCAAAGCGTATGAAATTTCTCGACAGTGAAGGGTGTATACACGTTTATGATTCGTTAGATTGTAGAAATAACATTCGTGACCGCGATATTGACACTGCAGTAGACGGTAAATCGATCCAAGTTTGAAAAGGGTCTGAAAAGTTATTTTTACCAAATGTCTGCTTTGGACGTATAAAAACATCCATAGATATTATAAAATCGACGAAAGTTGTTTGTTTGGTTCCATTTCGATGAAACTTTGAAGAATAGTAAACATGCCTGGGCTAAGAAGAGAACGTGTCGCCGATACTTTCGGATGTTGTGGATATAACGTAAACAAACTTACGATACGATCAGATCTTTTATCTCACTTTTATCTCATTTTTATCTCCCGCTCTCCTCCCTCCACGAGTCAATATCATATTTATACATATAACACGAAGGATGTGTACGTGTGTTTTAGGCAAGTGGCACAATGAGCTAAAATTTCCTAACTTTCAGGGCTTCATAAAATATTCCGTGACTGCCAACCAACTCGACTGACGTTTTTTCGTCTCTTCGTTTTTCCTGCGGCAATATCAACACCTGGGCTCTCCGAGTGAGCAACACAGCAAGCTTTCTTTCAGCTGCCATGAACGAACTGAATTTTCTTACTGTTTTTATTATTATAATGATAAAGCATGAGGGGACCGTATCGATCAGCTGAAAGTTTCTTGTTTCTATTTGAACTGTTACGTAAGGGTTCCTACGAAGGTACATGAGATCGTGGAAAACCCTGGTGTACTTTCGGAGTTCGATTGCTTTTTTTTCGTCGAGGATAAAAGTATCAAATTTTTCATGGTGTATCAAGTTTTTGTCAGAATAATTTTTTCACAATTCTTATTAGATTGAAAACAATTCGAAGGTGAGCAAAGTTATCTACGATGATAACTTGAAACTTGATCGGAAATTATTTTCAAATAAAGTATTCTTTGAAAATATGATTATCAAAATGAAAATTTTTGTTATAAAATAAATGATTCTTTAAAGAGCAGAAACATTCGCAAAAAATAATCATTATAAATAGTCCAATAAACGTCGCACATTTTCCGAAAATCAAACTGTAAAATAAACAAATTGATATTTCGATACACTCGAATGAATTTTTTTTTAAAGAAGAAATGTTTTTAAAAAGTGCGCATTACAATTCTTTCTATTTTCATTTTTTATTTTTCTTCAATTATCGCAGATAAGGCAATAAAATACGAGCACAGGCACAGGACTTTCATTAAACGATTTACTGCATTTGGGTTATAAATATCAGTGATGGACTGTTCCAATAGAATCGATAGAGCAGAATCGGCCCTCGAGTTTGGACCACGTCCAGCATCTATGCGCCACTCCATGTACAGCGGGACATCAATTGTATTGTTTATGAGGAGGACGTACGGGAATGCCCAAGCCATATAATGGAAATTCCGCTATTAGGCGACTATTTATGGGGGCTCGTCACATAGGGCTGAGTGGGGGCGTTTACACTGTATACATGTATAAAGCACGATCAGTTCTGGGAGCTCTTCATTATTTCATTTTGGTCAAGTTTCATCTTCGTATATTCAACTCAATGCCACGTCATCTATCTCAAGATTTATTGGAGCATTTGGATATAGAGGGCGTTGGTAGTCCACCCCATAAACTAACAATGCGGCGGGACAAACATATGAATAATTATTACTGATTTTGTACAACATATTATAAAAAACTAGTTTATAGTAATTAGGTAGAATTGTTTTAATTATATAATTATATATAATTGAATATATAATTATATGATTATATTAAATATATATATATATTCTATATCGAATTATTAACGATTAAATTACTTTTTTTTGTTAGACTTGATGAAACGTTTCTATTACTCGACTAATTCAAAACTAATTACCGTTTAATGCACATCAATATTGCAAAATATCTGCATATGAGAATTGGATACTATTTTAATCATACGAACAATTTATAATGACATAATTAATTCAATTAAATAATTCGAGAATAATTATCGAAACTATAAATCTATTGGAAATTCTTGATAAAACATCGCACTCAAATTTTACGATCCCTAGAATATTTGTTCGACAACAACAAGATCGTAAAAAAAAATTAGTTTCAATAGACGCTGCCTCATCGTACGATTGATCCTACCCATACGGTGCGAAAAGTTCAGATCGCACCAGATTCCTGTTGCCCATAACGCTCCATCATCGTTTCGAGTCTCGATAAATTCAATATCCATTCGTCGATGAATTTCGATCTAACGCCCCCAAATATGATCTTCAGGGAGATCCTCCCCGAGAAGTTCAAAGCCCTTATAGGCGAGGGGAGGGTTAAAATGAATTCTCGAAGAAAAAGCTCTTCTACTTCGGTCTGAAATCTTTTATTATCAATGAGAAAAAAAACGGGTCGAGAAGAAGCGCTTGAAGTCGTTACGAGCACGAGACTAATCCCGACCAAGGAAGAAAAGCCCTTTTTTTTGGGGGAGGTTACAGATTTACTGCCGACGAGCTGCAGTCACATGTACGAGGCGTTCGACGTGGCAGCGACGAGTTTTTATTTTTTTATTTTTTTCGTGTTTCACAACCGTAATAACGTTTATACAAAAATCGCCTAAATCAGATTCTATTTAAACAAAAAAACGTATTTAAAAAATAAGCATACTGTTTATAACTGTTATTAACGACAGGAGATTTTTTTTAATCCTGTTGGGATCTGGGTTTCCTGAAAGGTCTTGAACGCGCTCGTGCGAACTATATCTTATATGTATACGAACAAACATAACGATACATATATCTAAATCCAATACTATCCCATTATCTAAAAAGCCACAATTCGTAGATACGCATATATATAACAATATTTAATCATAAAGTTGTGTCTGTTTGGTTATGAGATCGTAACACTATCTTATACATGCTTGAGTACCCACTGTATTTAACAATCCCGTATACGATAAGCCACGGAGGAATACCGAGGAAGAGAGCTCATAGAACGAGACTTCTATATGACTCAGCAACCGAGTTACCACAATTCTCTCTCTCTCTCTCTCTTTTTCTCTCCCTCCCTTGATTCTTCATCCCTTTCTCATTGTTGTCCTTCTGTGCCCCGCCCTGCTGAACTAACGAGGATAAGCGCCTATCGGCTGAGTTTCCACGTGTGAACGCATATTAAAAAGGGAAAATCCGATGTGATAAGGATACTGAATAGGAATTTATTGGCAGCTGTGAATCCACCGATGATGCGCGACGTTTGTTTAGTTATTTTGTTCTGCTAATCGGATAATGGAATATTAATAGCATTTGCGTTGGAAGGTCGAGCTTACGAGACTGAAAGATCGATGGGGAATCGATTGCCCAAATCAATCGATGGCCCAATTAATTCAAATATTGATACACGCTAGGCGTGTCAGAATAAAACTTCGATTTCTTCGTTATGTTGTAAAGCACCAACAGCCGTCTTTCAAATTCAGTTTGTGTCGATTCGTAAGTGTGCAATCAATTTTGAAAAAAAAAAAAAAAAAACGAAATAACGATCTCTGTGGAAAGATTGCATCGTGCTATGAATAATTGGAAACCTTATGAATAATTATGAATAATAATTATGCATAATTGGAGACCTTATGACAGGATTGACAAGTTCGTTATGATGGTATTGGTAAGTTAGTTGAGACGTTGAAAAAAATTATGACCAACGATGGCAATAACATTACATACAACATTTATACATTTTGTCAGACTAAATGATTACATAACAATAAAAAAAAAAGATCGAAACTCCATTCCGAAGTAACCAGCACGTCTACCATCGTTGACTCTGCTCCGAAGGGTGTTCAAGCGTGATAAGTAGTCACGAGTGTGCTTTCGTTGATAAGAAAGGGAGTGTATCTCCGGTATAACTCAATAATATGTATATCGTCATGTGGTGTACATTTACAGTGGAAAAAAGTATACTCAAACGTGAGTTTGAAGTTTTCATCATGGGAACGCGACGAAACTACTTTACCCCTGCTTTATTTACATTCTCATTGAAAATCACACATGGCACAAATGTCGTAATCAGCTAAAAAAAATCCACAAAATGTTTGCTCAACTTTAGCAGCTCAAATCTCTGAAAGCAAAATTCAACAAGAACAATATCATATTCGCTGCTTAATCCCAATGATGCAAACTTCATTATTTTGGAACCGCTATACGTTATCAGTCAATCCTTCTTTGAGGGACCTAACCCTAACACTCATCCAATTGAGCCTCTAAAGGGATTGGAATTTTAGTGATTTTGAGGACATGGGGAATCGGCCTCTATCAGGACGGACCTCGAAGTCAAAAGTCTTCGAAATTACGTTTCCCCCACGTATGTACGCGTAGCTTTCGCGAGTTAAAACGCATAGTACATAATTCGCCATTGAGGGGTGCGTATACACTCGCACCCCTCGGCGACGCCGTTCTCCCATGGGATTACATCCCCTGGGCTACATTTACATACACTCTCCCGTTTTTCTTCCTCCGTCTGTACATAAATCGAGCTGGTGACGCACGAGAAAGGCCTAACTCCCGTCGTTTTGCCTTCTAATCCATACCGGTCCACGATCTTTTTCTCGCCGTACCAGAGGCAGTTGTAATATGTATGGAGTGTGAGAAAGCGAGGGTCTGCGCGCACGAGAGCCGGCAAGTAGACGACGAGAGTGCAGGGGTGGCTTGCGCTGAGGAGAAAAGAATTCAATAAAAGGCGAGAACCAGCCATTGTCTCAAAGTTCGTCTTCTATGCCTATACCTTACTCCCCTTTCCTCTACTTCCCTCCTTTTTCTTCCTCTCTTTCTTGCACTCTCATTTTCGTATGTGGCGTCATGAAAATGCGCGAAAACTGATGATGGCGTTTCGAGAGATAATAATGATGGGCCGGGAAGGGGGGGAGGGCATTGCCGATAAATTCGTTCGAAATTGACTATTTTATTAATGAGTATAAGGAGAGGTCGTTCCACCGTTGTGTTTCTCGATGGTGCGTTTCCTTTGCCTTCCGTAGAAGTCGATTGCAGCTGAACGTTGAAAATGAGATCATTTAGGGGGTCATGCTACTGTAACGACTTAAAAGAAATGATTTTTTTTTCGTAACTCTAAAATCCAAATTATAATGCAGCATAACGATATGCAATTATTTATTATTTCACTGAGAAGGGACTGAGATACAGCTCGGCCGTGTTTTCTTTCCGAAAAGACACGTAGCGTGGAAAAATAAATAATCCTTCAGGATCGGTTTTCATACCGAGCGGGACTCTCGACGGATACTCGACTCGATAATGGATCGGGCGAGCGGATGTCACCCGATACTGATTTCATTAAACCCTTTTTGTCAATTTGACATTCAGATGCGCGGGACACCCTCGAGGTAACTCGAAACTTCACCTGACTCTGCTCTCACTTTCTATCCCGCGAAAATCCGTCAGAATACTTCGCAACGACGGCTATGTATTTATCACATTTTTCAATTGTTTTTTTTTGTTCGGTCGTCGCTAGATGACGCACCGAGCAGAAGTTTTGGTACGAACTTGATTAATTGAGTTGACAAAATAATGGAGCGATTGCTGGATGCGTTGGGAAAACTGGAAGAGTGCGAAAAGCTTGACGCTTCAAGTACACGAAAACGAACACCAGGATTATCATGTGAGTATGTGACATGATCCTAAATACGTCCATGCACTTTTTGAATTTAAAGTTCAACGTCGAAAACTGGATAGCACATTACTAGAAGTATTTATATACAACGATTAGAGAATAATTAAAGAGACACAATTTTCTTCGTAATTGTTGATAAAACATCCTGTTGAAATTTTATGACTCTTAGAAGGTTTGTTCGTTGATACAACTAGATTGTAAAACAGAATTCATTACAATAGACGCTGCCTCATCGTAAATTCAAGAAGATAAATAGGCTGGACGTTTAGCGCTCAATTTATAATGTCGTGAAAGCGTTATTTTAACGGTGGACGAATCATCAGTCATTGGAAAACTCATTGAATACATTGAGTTTTTGGATAATTATTAATAATACTAAGATGATCCGAACGTATTAATAAAGCATGAAAAACCGAAACTTTATTGCTGCGTAGTTGAAACAAACGTACAGTCACTGACGAAACCCCAATCACAAAAATTTCAATATTGCATTATTTCAATCCTTGAATTAACTACTCGGAAGGCTAAATATGTACAGCATGATATAACCCTGTAAATTCACGATTCCCCCATTTTTGACTAACTATTTGCCAGATGATTAATCCAGTAATACCTTAATTGAACTTTTTAGATGTGTCATCATGTTTTTTCATATCAAAACTATAACAAAACTGGTATTGGTCTGTCACGTTTATCAGTAGTGGACTTAAAAATTTTGTCACTACTACCAGATTATTATTATTATTGGTATAAAAAAAACGCGTGTACATGTTACGGAGAAACGATCGTAAAAATTCGCTCGAATTCGAAATAAGCAGAATCGCGATATCGTGGCTCTTCCACGTGGAACGAATATTCAAGAATGGAAAAAGAAAGTAGCAACCTTGCCAGGGCAGGAACGGAGGGAGAGTTGATGCAAAACACCGAGGAGAAGTTGGAAAACTCAGTGAACCGCGCGAAAGAGTAACAAGAGTACCAACGGAAGATAAATGTGCGTATATACATACTGCATAAAGAGGACGATGAAGAGAGTACCGGGGAGGGAACGAGCCAATGTTTTTACGGAAGAAAGAAAAAAAAGGGAAGAAGGTTAGCAGTGGATCCGGCAGGGAAGTTTCGTAACGAAAAATTTGGCTTGGGTAAGTCTCTTCCCTCTGGCATTATTATTGCCACTCCGTAACGTGTCCTAAACAAATATCCGCCATTTTTTAGACTAGGTTTCCGTTGACCGAGACCCGAGGGAAAAGGGTATGAATATGGGAGTGGAAGGAAACAAACTAGGGAGTTCCGAATGAAGTAAGTTAAATGCAAAAACTTTCGTCTCAATACCGCGATCGATGCAGCGCATTTTTTGGGTCACAATTTTTTCTCCTCAGTTTTATAGCTTCATTATAGTTTGTTGATTGAAAGTTTTCGCTGCATATTACTACTTTACTTAGTTATTTTTTTATTTGGTAAGTTTTTGGTTAGTTTTTGCTGAATATTACTACTTTATTTATTTATTTTTTATTATTTATTTGATTATTTATTTTTCCATAACCAATATTGTTTCGACCCAACAGAACGTTTCGTTATGGAGTAATGAAAAGTTGTTGCCCTAGACTCTTAACTCGTACCCTGAACGTAATATCACTCGTCAATGAAACGTCGTTTCACGCTTGACGGTTTCCAAAAGAATTCTTAACCTCTTCTCGTTGCACGGTTAGATCGCATTCCCACGAGGACGCAGAAAAAGTGTAATAAACGGTGTATGGGCGCACAGGTTTAGGCTCGTACATTTTCAGTATACATATAATCTCCGCCCTCGGTAAAATGGTTGACTAACCCTAATAAAGGCAATTGCCCCATTGATAAAACTGTTCAACCACACGCGAGCGATCCTTTCCTCCTGAGAAGGAGTATTTTTTACGAACCCTTTTGTTATCAGAGCCATGGCCTTGAAGTAATAATATCGCACTGTTGATAACGACCCTCATACTGGACCGTAAATAGATCTAGCGTATATAAGATTACATGGAAGAAAAAAGAAAACGGACAAGCCTCTCTGGCAGTCCAATCGCTCCGAATTTATCAATCGTGGCACGCAACGTCGCATTTGCGACGCCGGGCAAAATGCCATGCCTGAAGATTAGGGGTAGGAAAGGTGCATGTGCGTGCGACAAGTGCAGAGCACGAAGGTGAGCCAAAAGCTGGAAAAAATTGTAGAGAGAACGAAAAGTAAAGTGGAAGCCGAGGCTTTAAGGGAGAAGCCTAAGGGATGGAGCAAAAGAAAGAGAGAGAGAGAGAGATTGAGAAAGGAAAGGTAGAGATAAATGGTGGCGTAGGAGGCCATTAGATAAAAGCGACCAGCTCAAATTCAGTCGCCTTATCCCCGAAGGCCCAAAGAACTCCGAGGTAAGCCGCAAAATAAAATCGTCCTCACGAGTGTGTTCCGTGAGTCTCAAGAAAACGGAGCAACCCTCGGCAGGAAGTGATGCAGTGAGACAGGGGCGAATCAAATATAAGGGTGCGTGTTACCATGACTGGCGAGCGAAGAACGTATCGTAAGGAGCGACAACGAAGAAAAAAAAAGATGGAGGAGAAACCGGAAGTAGCGGTGAAGACACGGAAAGCTTGCTTGGGAAGTAACCGTGGAGGGGGTCGGATGTTTTGCCGAGCTTAAGACTGGTAAGAGGGTAGTCCGATTGTCTTAAGCCACACGCTGGTTCCTCGGTAATACGCCAGTCCAGAAAGATACAAATTGCTGGCGTTTCGAGTTACTCTTCGCTCTCGGGACTCTCTTGGTCTCTCCTCTTTCTTTTCGGTTTGTGTATGAAGTTCGCCACCACGCGTACACCTAACAAAAGCCAAAGCAACCCTCCACGGATGTTCTTTTAACTGATGCCATCTCATTTCTCAATGCGGTTTCTTTTTCTTTTTCACGATCTATCAGTGTTTCGCGGGAGTATTAGCACTGGCCATGCGATATCATTCGGCCACGATATCACATTCCGTCAGCCCGGGGTCGCCGGCCTTCGCTTGGGAAAACTTTGAATTGCTCGATTTTTCAACTCGTCTATTTACTTTCCGACGCTCGCAACGACGATACTCCAATTTCACTCGACGATCCGTCGTTCGTTCCCGACCTCGTTTGCACCTCAATCACACTCGCGGTTTTATCAATTTTCAGTCAAGGTGGCATAGCAGGAAATGGAGTGTGCAATTGGCTGAAATTGTGTCTTGAGTGATTGGATTAAAAATAGGGGGTATTCATTATGGACGGCTTATCACTGAGCGTGCGAAGGACCGAGGAGACTTTCGTGAAAGACAGACGTTTTAGGGACAGAATTAATTATCCGCAAGAGGCGCAGGGCGATATCGTGGGTTCACTTACATACGCGTACACCGAGCGAGTCACTGAAAATTAGGCAGCCGAAAAACTCGTGGATATTGATACTGAGCATCGACGTGAGACACAAACACGAGAGGATTGTCGAAATCTTTACTTCGGCGGTTTCGGTGTTTCGTGGGACAGTCAATCGACTCTAAGATCATCGACCATTCGAGCAATGCGAGTTTTAGATTTCTCACGCGATTACCTTTAAAATTGAAACCGTGCGTTACATTTCGACAAAATCCACATTGCCGTGGTATTTTCAAAGGAAAATTGTCTTTTCAAATATTTTTTTAAGACTTTTTTTTATTATAATCTCTTTAAATGATCGAAAATTAGACTATTATAAATATAGACACATATCGAATATAATCAACTTCCGATACCGTACGTAATTGTCTGTATATATATATATACACACACACACACACACACACACACACACACATACAGACGAACACATATATATTCGCATGCGTAGTTTGGAACGTAATTTCTTCTATTTTTTTGAATTTCCTTCTACGCGTCAGATTCGTCTCGGCTTTCGCCGCACTTTGTGTAGCCACCCTCAGCCCTGTTATCGCAAGTTATCACAAAACTGCACCTTAATTACTCTCAGACTTAATCATGAGCTACGCGCGTCATTACTTTGCTCCACTTTCGCTTTTACCACGCACGATATAATGAAAAGAAAAATAGACGTGGTGGCAGCTAGAAAGAGTTCGTGCGTAGGCGGTTTGTTCGTCGGTTTTGTGTCTGAGTAAATTTCCGTGTGGGAGTGCGAGCCGTTGCCACCGGAGCAAAACCCACGCGCTCGTTTGCGAGTCGCGGCTTTCAGGAAGCCATTTTTTTTAGGAGTAAATCCTCTGACTTTGGCGAGCAGAGGGGAGAGAGAGAAAGAGAGAGAAGGAGAGCAAACAAAATTACGGCATTCCACAAATGCCCGATTATTTCGTCGAGGTCCCTTCGGCCCTTTTACCCCGCCTTCGCTGACAGACGACATTCCTGTTCTCACACGCCTAGACGGGGGTGAGGAGCGAGTCTGTACGAACGAAATAGCGGGAACGACAGTTTCGTTCCATCCCCCTCTACCTCTTTCTCGGTTTGTCCGAAGGTCTCGCGATTGATAAATGTAGGACGAAAAATTCTGTCGAAGCGTGTAAAAAAAAAAACTATCTCTTTGTTCGATTCTCGATTATTGGAGCCCTTCCCAGGTTTTCGGGTTCAAATATACGGCCGAAAATTTCCGGTATGGCAACGAAATTGTGTGAGTGTGTTCGCCATGGAAATTAACGTTTCTAGTGATAACAATGGCCCCGAGAGCCCGCGTACAGTTGGTCGTTGATATTTTTCATTTGCGCGGGACGCTGACGCCTTTGTTCTCCTCGCCGTTGGCCGTTTAGTTCCGGCCAGTTGGTGAGCATCCGTAGAACAGAGAACGGAAGAGAATCCATCGCACACAAGCCTATAGTCCTGCATACAAATGCTTGTGCACCGAGATATTTCCATCCTCCTTGCTCCCTTGCGTCTACAATCCCTTTCACCCCCTGCAGTATACGCCCAAAGTCAGGACGACTTTTCACAGCTACGCGTAAACTCCCGGAGTGCAAAATCATCATTACCAGGCGGCGCATTGTCAGACGACGCGAGACGTGATAAAACTAAAAATCCGAGGTTTTTCCACCGGGAATGCCAACGTAGAGTTCCGCGGTATGCGTTCCTTTTTTGCAAGCGTAGTTCAAATAAAATAGTCTTGCAAATAATGTACCTCGAAGCTTGCACGAGTGGAATTTAACGTCGATTAAATCAAATTATTACGAAACTTGTATCGTTACAAATTCAAGGTGTGGATCGTGTTACATCAGGGATCATACAAATGCAGTCTACGTTTCAGCTTGGAATTTACGTCATGAGCGACCTAATAAATACACATTCGGCTATACGTTTATCGATTAAGACACAACAGGGATCATCAAATGGGCCATCTGAATTTCAGGTTTTTAATTTATTGTCATGAGCACCCTGAAAAATGAATATTTGATTGCAAGTCGTAAGGCCTCTAAAAAATAATATTCCAGTTGGAGGTTAAAACATGATTGTAACAACGATCTTAGGAATGGGCGAACTTGGGTGAACCTGGTACCCTAGAGCTGCCACGAAAACCATGCAATACGAAAAAGAATTTTTCTCATTAAGTTTTAACGATGCAACATTCAATATCACTGGAAAGTCTTACGGAAATTAGAACGGAAATTGTTACTTTCAAAATGATCGATTTTTTTCTCATAACAATCGTAACAAAAAACCTCAAAAATCTTTTGAGTCTTGTTTGAGAAAGATATTATTTCGATATGAACAACAAAACAAAAAGTTCGTGAAATACTGAAAACGAGGAAATAAAGAAACAGCAAATACATTTTTTTTGCATTGTAAAGATGGAAACTTCAAATCCATCCCAATTTATCCAGACTTATTTTCAAACTGATCGAGCCAAATAAATACGGATGAAAAGGATCCTTTCATCTTTTTGCAGAGCAAAGAGTGTATCTTTCCGCTTTACCCCGATATATCCGTCGTCGAGGAGGAAACTACGAATTTGCAGATCAGTCCTCCTTTTACTGTTTGCTGTATCTCGACATTTCCAGCCGTTCAAAGATGTATCAATGATTTCCTCGATATCATCAAATATTTGAAGGGATTTATATAGAATGAACAAAAAGAAAGTTATCTTGAACCTTTGGCGTCGCGTTTATTGGCGGAGAGAAAATCGAAAAAGTCCTAGCCAAGAGTTCGAGGGTTTCGTCTAATCGAAAAGTCCGCAGACTAAAAGCGTTCCCGGTCCGCGAGATGAGGGTCGACGACTAAACGGGAAGAGCGCAGGAAGAGAGAGAGAGAAAGAGAGCGCCAAAGAGGATTTCGGATAAAACCGAGAAGGACCAGAGACGTCGGGGACATAATTGGCCTTGGAATTAGCGAAGGGGTGTTCCAACGAGGCGTCTTGCGTGTGCGGTGGACCGACAAAAGGGCGGTTACTCCTTCGTCTCTTTCCTATGGAGAGGACCATCGTTGTCGTCACCGTGACGAGGATATACGTTCGTATACTGCACATCCCGAGCGTTTGCAAAGGAGGACGCTCTCGCACACGAAGATATTTCGAAAACGATATGGGAGAGAACGAACATGGACACGCACCGGGTAAATGGTTTACCAAATTACTCGGGTATACCGCGAGAGATTGGATTTGACTTTCGAAAGGATTTTACGACGACCGCACTCATCGGCAAAGGGCACGGAAGCCGATGGAGAAAAGAGGAAGGGAGGATGAAGAAAGAAAAGACATAAAAAAGGAACGGACAATTTTGTTATCTGAGGGAATTTGTCGTTACCGGGAAATTTACGCAAATATATTATCTTTGGTGTTTTTTTTTTTTTTTATTTCATCGAACCTGTGAATTCAAAAAGCAGAATCTGAAAACCACCGCGTTTTACGTCGTTTGAACAAAAGTAACGGTCTCCAGGATTTTTTATTTAGATGTTTCGTGTCATTAAAGAATAATAATTGGTGGATTTTTATATGACTCGTTTATTCATGAATGTGCCCATTTCATCACATATTCGCACAACATTCTACCTTCTGATTTGTTTATTCAGTAATTGACCTAATGACGTATCGAAAGAACGCGATAAAAAGGATTTTTGAAAATTTATTTCTACATTTCTATCGGCGGATTGAAAGCATGGTAATGGAGCTAGCACTATTTAAGGATCAAGAAGGAACGTAGACTATAAAAATTCAGAGTGAACAAATAAACGCTGAAGAAAAAAAACCATGAGAGATTCGGAAAGTCGTTTTGCCGACGTTTCTTTTTTTCTCCCAGTATCTTATATATCACACGCGAATATAGCAAGGGCAGAAGACATCCGAGGAAACGAGGGTAGCTCGAAGTATGCACATACCCTTGGCAAATATCCCTCAAATTGTTCGTAAATATCGAGTGTATTGGATCCAGCGTCAACGTCGGCGCATAACTCGGATATATAAGGGATGAAAATTCAAGGGTCACGAAATTTCCTTCCCGTGTTCCTCTCCCTCTATCTCTCTCTTCCTTCCTCTATCTCTTTCTCGCTATTTGTCTATCACTCCCTTTCTGTCGAAATTTTCTTTTTCCATTAGCAATTTTATCCAACAAATGAGTACTTCGGAAGAAATGTTTTATATTTTTTAATCACAGCACAGTTATTGTACTATATATTACTCGCGTCAAAAAAATTATCAAAAAAACGGAGTGGGCGACAATTTTCTAAAGATCTTGTTAAATTCCTATCACTTAAGCATCCAATTACTGAATTACAATAAATAAATTGAATATTCGATAATGTCTGGATTTTATCGAAAGCCTTAACTCTTCAATCATCGTTCATTCCCCAATCTTCCAATATTATCGTACCATCGATCCGCCCGGCAACATTTGGATCATTTTTGTCAGAACGAAAAAAATGAGCCCTACGTCTTTTTATTTTCCGTTTTATGCAGGCGTATCCCTTCGGTTTGGAAGGAGACAATGCGTAGCTGGTTGCATCGGCTTCGACGTTCCCCCTTGTGCGTATATAATGTATCTTTCGGCCTGTCATTGCCGGCTGTTTGACCAAACATCGGAACAGTTGGAGCGTTTTCTCTTCGCATACCCCTACGTCGAGTTTCCGTGACCGCTCGGCATTTCCCGACGCGAAGGATTGCGCCAGAGGGAACGTGTGTAACACGTGAGGGAGGATCACTCCGCGATGCAGCGATTCAACGAGCCGAGCTCCGCCAAATCACTAATGAACCACCGCGGCTCCCTTCGACCCTCGAACTGCGCGTATTTTGTGTAGATGTGCTCATCCACGTACGAACGTATGCGCTTCCAAAAAAGAAAAAAAAAAAAAAAAAAAAAAAAAAAAAAAAAAAAAAAAAAAAAAAAAAAAAAAAAAAAAAAAAAAAAAAAAAAAAAAAAAAAAAAAAACAGAAGCCGGATATGCCACGTTGCACGAGCGTTGTCTCGTTAGCCATGGCATTCAAAAGCCACCCGATATGTGTACCGTGTGACCTCTAAGTACACGATTGAAGTTTACTGGAGTGCAACGAAAATTGTTATCGTCTAATTTCTCGATTGGTTTTCACAAAAATCGTTACGAAAAGCCCTTAATAATTTGTTTGAATGTCAATTAAAAATCTAAAACTCGAATCGGGAAAAACGTATTTCATAAAAATGACTGAAAAGATAGAAGCATAATAGAAATTTCGTTGCGATCAATCTCATCCTCGAAGAGTAATGTCTACGAAATCATCTTGACTGAAAGAAGAAATATGTTGAACCTATTTGAAAGGGCTTTGACTTCATTTAAGGCTTACTTGAGGCTACTAATGCCGGAAGCCCTATTACCGCACGAAACTCCTAAGTGAAACCAGTCCAAGTAGTTTAAACTCCCCTTTTAATTGCGTTCTAACGTATCGAGTATGTATTCGTTCCCACGAATGATCAGGAGCGTGATCATTATTATTACTCGATGACAATATGTGCTGCACGTAGAACTGCTAGTCAAACTGGAAAGGGTTTTATCTTTTTTCTTTTCATTTATCATTAACGATAAAAATAAATGTTGTGAGCCAGGTACGCGTGGCCATGAGCTTTCGTTCCCAGAGCGTTGCGAAACGCGGAGGTCAGTTTTCGGGGAAGATTCAAGAACTAGGCAAGCGATGAAAAGAGAACTCAGTACGATTGGACAGCTTGAAGGTGCGCAAGCTACCGAATCACCTCTGATGGGCATCAATCGGTAGCGAACGAAAGAAGTGGGTACGCCAAACTTACATCCCCAAAAACGTAGCGTTTTCTCCCGTACGTTTATTTATACAGCGTTCACTACTGCTGGACTAGGCGTTTCACGCGCCACGTGTGTTAGTACAGCTCTGCGTAACAGCAAGTTGAGGGGTAACGGCAATGATTTGCATATCTACGTCGGGGCTCGGACGTCGGAACGTTTCACGAGAATGCCATCGAGGCAAATTCTATTAAAGTCTCGTCCATGAATATTGATCGAAAGTTTTGTGGTGCGAGATGTCGAAGGGCTGATGGGTTACTGTCGGGAAAAGACGACGTACGATACGTACGTACCAACATAAATTTCTCGACGCGCCAATCAGAGATTCACGCGTGGAAAATTTTTAGAAAATATGTTGCAGCTTTGCAGGATTTTTCAGTACGGTACAGTGTACGGTAAAGATACTCTTTGTTGTAGAGAAACGTTTCGATTATGATTAGCAATTTTCCTTTCATTCCTGTAGTCAGCCGTCCATGCTGGAGAGAAGTAGAAAATTGAAGGGGTCAAATAGAGAATTGACTAAAGCTCTATTGTTACTAATGGAGTACTGGAATTTCAGAATCATTTCCATCAGCGCAGTAATAAAATATCGCGCGACATGCGGGTAATCATTCCGCGTCATGGATATCAGCGAATTATTTTGTTAATTAGGAAAGAAGAAACAGTCGCTTATTTTTAGCGTTACACGGTAGAGGGGAATTTTCCGATTGATCCCGTATCCGCTCTTTGAATTTCCACAGTCGAATGATGAACCCTCTCTCTCTCGCTCTCTCTCTCTCTCTCTTCCTCCCTGTCCCTTTTGCTTGTCTGTGCATACCATGGACTTTATTGATGCTCGCGCGCTGAACGTTCCACTATATCGAATAATGAACAAACAGGAGGAGTGAGAGAGAAGGGGAGAGGAACCGGGCCGGGTGGCTGTTTCAAAGGGCATCTCTCTACGATCGTAATTGCATTTAAATCCAACGCTAACTTCTGAGTGGTAAGTTTTGGTTTTCCATCCTCGCTCGTTCGATATAATCGAGTCGCGCACGCTCACGTTCGATGTACCGAAGAGAAAGAGAAAGAAAGAGACGTTACGAAAGCGATCAGTATTACAACAAATTTTCAAGCGGATGAAAAAACCGTGCAGAAATGTGACCAGACATTCCCCACTAATACTAAATAATATTCTTTACCTCATCGAAGATATTGAAAAAGAATGCAATAATGCTATTATATTCTTTGTAATCGTATTATTACGTTGAACACTGTATCATTCATTGTAATCTCATTATTCGTTTCCCCCGTCATTTTATTTTGATCATCAATAATCGACGACTGACGATGCTATCATAGAGAATAAATTACGATGATCGATAATAATTATAGGTCAATATAATGGAGGATATCGTTATAATAGGGAATATAATGGAAGATTTTATTGAAACATTATATTGAATTTCCTCCCGATTTCACCCCTTTAAGAAAACAAAAAAAACGTTGAAAGACTTCATAATTTCTAATTTCCTTATTTGTTCCTGATTCATGTTTATTCCCTACAATTTTCCTCATCACTCACTGTTTGTTTTCTGTTCTCTTCGTGATCGGTTCTTCAGAAAGAGAACGGCGAATCAGGGCGTAGTGGTAGATCCGTTATACTCCGAAACGTTTTCAGCATGTTCCACCAAAGCCTGATATTACCTAATAGCTCTGGAACTTTTCTTCAAACAAAAATTTCTTCACGAGAAGTGCTTTTGAATTCTGTAATAATTTAGCCGAAACGTACTCAGAAATATACTTTTCATCTGTAATATTTCTGGTGCAAAAATCATACACGAGTGAGCTGTGAAGACGTACGATCAGTGTGTTCAGCGTTAAATGACCATGCGGAACGAGGGAGAGCATTTCTGTATCACGGCCTGTCAGCCGCAGAGATTGTTCCGAACTTTCTAACGAGACTGTCGTCACGGGCGGTTGCTCCGCGCTTGCGGACCCACCCATACACGTACGCGCACACTTCAACATCAGATCCAGTAGCGACAAAGTGGCTAATAAAAAAGGTAAAATAAATAAATAAATTTTCGTTGGGGCGATTGGAAAATGGGCAATTTCACGTTGCATGCAAGGCACGACGCGTCACGACGATGCCACGGAAATGCTAGAAAAAACGAACCAGGATATGAATGAAGAATCGCTGTCCACGGCAGTGCAGACCGCAGAAAATTTATATGGAATTTGATTTTTTTCGCGTCCCCAGCGATGTTTCTGCGGTTTCGAAAAACTCCCGCGGAGTTTTGGATTGGTTTGTCGACCGGGCATGAATCTCGGAGTTAAAAACGGGGCGAGGTGATTAAGGGGATCTCGGAGAAATTTGAGGGAGGTCTCTTCAAAGATCCACGACTGACCGCACGCTGAGAAGGATATGAGAGCAGGTCCGTATTACGGAGTCGATAAATATGGGACGATGTGCCTCTGAAAAATTATAATCCACGGTGCAGGGGGTGGCTGAACGGCTGTGCCGAGGGCGGATGCGGATTCCTCGGTTTCGGGCTTAACTCGAGCCTTCTCCGTCTCTCGTGCTCTTTTTCGCGCAAATCCCACCCGGGAGCAAATCCCGGACGGGAGGAGTCTCTCGGAACGGCATCACAAAGGACTGGAAGCGCGCCCCTCAAAATTAATAGGACGTAATGGCATTGCGCGAAGAGATATTGGCATCGAGAAGGGACATGTTCAATAAATAATTCGTTGCAGCGTAGTTAGTGAACGCTTTTAAGCTTTGCGTCCTTGAAACGCAATCATTCATTTTTTATTCAATAATCCATTGTTCTCGGCAGTTTTACTTTGCGAAAGAATCAGTTAATTCCTTTCAGATTAGTTATAAGGGATTGGCAGCTCAACACTGTAAAATATATTCGAACTAGTTCTACGAATAAGAAAATAGATAATATCAAAAAATACAAAACACAAAAAGATATTTATTAAACGGGAGTAATTTTTGTATCGTTGGAATCCAACAATGACTATCCAATTGTCAGAATTTCTGGAATGAAGTATTTACTGAAAGTTTTCAATCATTTTTTAGTCGCCCAGCTGGTAATATATAATAGGAAAAAAATTCTTGTATAGTAAAAATAAAAAATAGATCGAGTTTTCCTCGTATTCCAAACCTTCAATACCACCATAATAAATTACCAGAGTTCAAAGCAATTTCGCGGAAACTCGAATACGTCTCGAAGAGGAATGCATTATCCCGAGTGAATCAAAGAAGACTATACGAAAATGCGAGTGTTCGAGACTTCCCTTATTTTCCCGCGTTAGACCAAGTGTTTTATTGCGCCTTTGGTAGTTTCGTGAAGTGCTCGTGATCATCGTGTCTTCCCTCGCCCGGTGGGGGAAAAATGCTATTGTTTCGCGTAAAAGAAAACTTCGGTGTTTCCCCCGCCTCACTCCCTCGCGCTCGTTTCCTTCTCGTAGATCACTTATTAAATTTCGCGACCTACCGCCATTTTTCCTCGGCTACATGTTTAGCCTCCTTTGGAGAGAAGAATTTATTAGGAGATCGGGGTGGTCGTGAGCGGAGGGTCGGCAATTTTTCTTTCAGCGATGTCTCGCGAGTGCAGAGTGAAACGGGGAAGGTAGAATGCTCAGTTTCGTTGGTGGAGATGTGCAACCTTACTGGTACACGCAACGACCCTAATAACACTCATTTCCCCTCCACCCCTTAAAGCCACCACCCCTTTCTCTGCGGGGAAGAAAAGGTCTCGTAATTCTGAAAACAAGAGCGTTGAGGGCTCAACGTTCGAAGAAGAAAGACGTCGCGCAAGAAAGTGAGGTCCAGACATGCCAGAGGATCATGGACGACCAACTCTTCTGAGACCGCCGATCCAACCCTCCCACTTTCCAAACTCCTTCGCTTTTTTTCCTTTCGTTTCGGTTTTTTTTGTCCACGCGTTTCTTTGTCAGGGCTCTGTACAGTCGCCATCGCGGATCCTGCGAATTGGATTAGATGTTCCGAGGGGAAAGTTACGTCTGACCACGTATATGGATCCGCCCTGATAGATCGGAAAGACCAAAGCGAGAGAAAGAGGTATCGCTAACAAAAAAAGAGGGGGGGGGGGGGGGGGGGAGGAAGTCCCGACGAGACCTTGGGGGTTGTGCGTACCGCGGAAAAACTCACGATCCAATCGACCAAGGGGTTCGCGCTTGTTCACGTTTACCCTCGCCAGCAACACCGTAAATCCAGACGAGGATCCAACGGATAGCGGGCCGACCCTCAGTCCGAACGTTTTATGGACGAGCTCGGAGAGAGTGCAATTATAGCGGCAGCTACAGAACGAATGAGGGAGCGAGAGGAAAACGAACAACGAGGGAGAGTAATAGAGAGAGGGAAGGAGTATTGGGTAGTTGAAATAATGATTATTAAACTCACAAATCGACGTGCTTTATCGCGAAACCCCTTTTTCGAGCTTTTCAATTTTTCTTTCAATGACCATTCACGAATATCCGGTAATGATTTATGTAATAATCGTGTCTGGTGCATGATCGATCGTCGGCAGTAAATACCACTTTTCTTATAATAAATCATTATTTTAATATGTAAAATAAAATGAAATGTAATTTAACGGGCTGTTAGATTAATCCCGAAGCTGCGAATTGTCTTTAAAGGTACTCTGAATTCGATTTAATTTATTCGATTCAATTTCAACGAGCAATACAAAAGTATCATCATTTGTTATTCGTTATTCTTTCAAAACTGAGGTTTGAATATACTCCTGATATCAGTGTCATCATAATAGCTCGACTTCTTAATTGCTGTCTGCCTGCTCAGTTCGAAACCAGCTCAATAAATTTTTGTTAAAAGAGTACAACGAAATACCGATGACTTCCTATTATGGACAAACACAAACTTCAATATTCCAAACTTCGTACTCGGGCCGTCGCGATTTTTTTAACCAACGATACCCTACGTGTCGAGATAAGAAAGTTCGATTTATCATTCGTTCGGAATCACGGTTCATTCCGACGAGGGGCGATGCGACGAAGGAGAGTTAGAAAGGGAGATAGAAAGAGTGACGTTCGAGTACGTAATAAAATGAATATTCAGACGAGAGCCGTGGGATATTCGGAGTTCAAACATGATATTCGGGATGATTGATGCAACGGTAGACAAAACGTGAGGGACGGTAAATACGCGTATACGTATATAGACACTCCCCATCGTCCTGATACAATAAGAAATTCCTTGACTGTTTCCACTCGACGCGTTGGAATAATTAACCAACGGAGGTGGAATAATTGGCCCACCATTATATTAAGTACGACATTGAGCGAGATTAATGGGTCGAAAAGTTGAAAGAGAGACGAAGAGGCCGCGATAGAGAGAGAGAGAGTGTGTGGGAGGGGAGGAGAGCATAAAAGATCGAAAGAGAAATAATACGGGAGAATTGTTACCATGGAAATGATCGAAGGGTCAGGGCGATTTTGGCACTGAGCAACGGAGGGACGAAACGGAAGTTGAGATTTCAAATACATTTCGTCATACGTGAAACGTTTGGAAGCAACTGGACACGAAGGAAGATTTTATGAGGCCGAACGTTTTATTACGAGGGATCGAAATGCTTGTTTTCCAGAAAACGTTTTTTTTTTTTTAATAGCATGTCTTTAGTTTTATTTATTTCGAATCGTCAATTTTCAGTCCCTTTTGAGTATCCAACTTTAATATCATTTTATACCCCTCCCTGTATTTAGAACTAAAGTTTACGTATTTTTGCATTTGTTATGGTTTTTCATAATCATTGAAGGTTCGGGGGGAAAAGAATGGTAAATTCGTACGGGAATAAGGGACTTACATCAATAGGGACTTGTATATATTTTTAATCTAAAAATCTCTCGCATCTTGGATGAAAATTGAAGTTCACTGACTCGCGAAATATTTTTATCTGGTTCGTTTCCGGTTCCATTTTTTTTCTCAATACCCTCGAGACAGCATTGATCACTATTATTTGATTCGTGAAGTTTCGATAAATTATGAACCTTTTTAGGGGTTTAAGAATCAAACCATCGTGAATTTTTCATACAGAATTCGTTGCTTCTTTTCCACTTATTTTTCCAATCATCTGTTTGGGAAAACATATTGACACGTGGAAATAATACCATCGATATTTTTTAACTCGTTGGATTTCATTATACATCATTTTCAAAATCACTGTTGAATTTATTCCATGTAAACTCGTGGCTATTCGAACTTTTGGAAACTTGACAAGTTGGGAAGTGTGGCTAATTGGGTGAAAAATCTTTTTTTAATCGTTCCAGTTATTTCAAGCATCATTCGATAGAGATTTCGGGTTCGGCAATTTTTTATCGCCAATGAAAAATGTCTTTGGGCTCGTCCTAAAAGTTCTAAATTGAGGACATTAAAGTTCTAATTGCATTTTATTGTTATGCATTATGTACAATTTTCTAACTTACAGTTACTACGACTATTAAGTAACTTTAATTTTTGTTATATCTTCATCGTTTAAATGTTATTATTATCAATTTACTCATAGTGAAAGTTCCACGAATTTGTGTATTCGCAGAGTATGAAAATGTTGAGCATCAAACCTTTTGATGCCCATCGACGGAGATACATTATTGATTTGCCGGGTGTGACTCACCTGAAACAAACAAACAAATAAAAAGAATTAATACGAGTGACGTCAATGTTCCATGATCTTCAACAAAAACATGCAAATGTTGGGCGATGTTCGTTCAAGCTTTCGTAATAATTAGTGGGCCCCTGCCGTTGTATGTAATTTGGTTGTTTGTGCGTACGTATCTCTCCCGGGAATGCTTTAAGCTTGGTCTTCTCTCCGGTTGGTACGAGGGTGAAACTCCCGCGTATGTCCATACTGACATACGAAATTCGTCAGAAGTCCAGTATCAGAAAGATACTCAGTGATGGGAGTGAAAGTCAGATCGTAATCGAGTCAGGTCGTAATCAAGAGCATTCTAAAGGGTAGCCGTATAATTATCAATGAAACCTAATTACGTATACAGATCTGGCACTAACAGATCCATTTTATATAACCCAAACAAACATACATTACGATTATTGCAATATTTAAAAATACAAATTCACGGTGATGTGGTATGGACTTTATTTAAATTTCAGTGTTTATAAATTTCGTTTCAAAATTAATAAAAAAAAACCTTGAATGTTTACCTAAAACATTCGAGTATTCAATTTCAATGTTAAAAAGAATAGATATGTAAAAATTCATGTAACTCTTACGTGTATGATACATTTTTGAATACTTGTTGCAAATGTTGTGAACTATCATCGAAATATTGTAATAAAAAACAATAATAATAAATCGAATTGAAAATAAACAAATATCAAGACTTATTCACTCGAATCCAAAAATAAATATTCAAATATTAAATATAAATAAATTAATTACCAGAACCGTTGGTTTTTTTAATTTTGAAAATACATTCATATGTTAAATATTCTGGGAATTTCCTTTTCGTGCCTTATTGTATTTCATTTATTTAGTTTATTGCCTCGATTTTTTAAAATTTTCCTCTTTGAGGCATCGGTTGCACGGCTGCGCGATTCCCCATCCATTGGCCAGAATTATCCGACGTTTACACATCACCAGCTCGTATTTACATCAATTACAAATCGATTATTTATAATTTGGCATTGAAAGCCGGAAAAAAAACTGCGTAGACAAATATCCATGAATACAGGAGGATTAAAAGGTGTGGGTCAATCTCGAGTACGGTTCGTAGCTCTCGCTAACGATGACTCATGGGCGCTGCCTGGATTTTTAACACGACGTGCGTGGGCGCTGGAGACGTATCGGACGTGGTAAAAGAGCAGGCATCGAGCGAGTAGGGTTGGACTTTAATCTAACAACCCCCGGCTCACTTTGCACGGGCCTGGCGAGTTCTCTTCTGGTACCTAACATATACCCAACTGTATCCATCTACACACATATATATATATATATATATAACCCAAACTGCGATGTGCGTATTTCGGTTGGAGGATGACGGGGGTACACAGTGGCTCTTCTCGTACTCTCCCTGTGTACTGGGCTTTTTCAAGCACTGGCCACAAGGGGTGTGTTTCACTGACTGCCCCCAGGGTATCAGGACAGCGAGAGGAGTGGAAAGAGAGAGAGAGAGAGAGAGAGAAAGCAAGAGAGGGAAGTGGGGTTCTGTCGTGGAGCCACGATATGACGGAAAGACTCGTCAATCCTCATTCTCTCGCTGGTCCGATGGAAGGCGGAGTAAAATCAGTTAGTGTATTTCTCCGATGGAAGTGTTCCCATCGACGGACTCGCAAGAGCTGCGACACCGAAAAATCATCAAAAAGTCTGTAAAAACAACTGTACAAACAGAGCGTTGTTTTTTAACACTGCGAAAACAACTGTGTTGTTTTTTAAGCATTTTAAGTTTGCAAGCCCTTACAAAATTGTGATCCTTTTTGAATTGACGATGACACCATCCGTTCAGTTGGTTGTTTTTATCGAAAAGAATAATTTTAGAAGCAGTTCTTCGAATCGGACGAATCGATTTCCATCTATGTACGCCGTGACGTAAGTCTATTTACGCAACACGTAAAATTCCTCGTGGGTACAAGTCGGAACTTAGGAAATGAAGAATTATATACAGAAGAGGTAATCCGATGTAATTAATGTTGCAGTAGAACGAGTGTACGACAAAGGTTTCAGAGAAGCTCGTGCTGTATTCGCGGCACGCGTCTCGTTTTACTCAACTGCATGTCACGGATTGGCCATCGTGTACGTAAAACAGCCCTCGAATATCGCGCGCGGGAGCTAGGACGTGGATTGTACGAAATCGAGAAGGGGAGCACGAGAAATAGAAATTTCGGTCACGTGGCTGGTAGGGTTTGTAGAATGAACCAGACACCGTGTACGATCCCATATCTAAAGGCAAATTCATTCATATGACTACATATCTGCATACGTGGGTGTCTGTGTGTGATATTCGGATGATGCGCCCATATGCTGCAAGAGACGAAGACGCGTTTGGAAAGTTAAGGAGTGCAATCCACGTTCAAAAAATCCGGTCCTCCAAAGGCAAGAAAAATGAGTCCTTTAAACTCTCACCACGGAAATGTAGCTGCGCAAGTTGGGTTACCATTTTTTCTTCTCTTTATTTTCATCGGGTAACTTGCCGAAGAATCGTGAATAAACGGGAAGAAGAAAAATAGAAAAGCCTTGAAGGGCATCTTCGAATTGTACGGGTTTTCGAGACACGTCGAAAGGGAGTCGAGTGTCGAGAGGGGAACTCCCGCACGATCTCGTTTTCACTATCGTGTTTCGCGTAAATATAGAAAGAGAAACGGATACAGGGGACGAGGTGAAGGTAAGGGTTCGAATCATAATAAGGGAGAAATTCGCTTGGGACGCTCAAAAGTCTGTGGTTATTATTACGATCCTTGATTGGCGAATGTTCGAACACGAAGGGAAGGATTTTCTCGTATTAGGACTGTTGAACGATTCCCTTTGTTCATCGATTCAATATCAAATAGAATTTGTATGTACTGTTAATCGAGATAGTGTATTATAGAATATTTAAGCGTACGGTATTCCTATTGAGTCGCGAAATGGCTTCAGATATGCGATATAATATATAACCTTCCTCTTGAATCGCTTTGCCCATTGATGCAAACCACATTAAAATCCGTTGCGTAGTTTGCAAGATCTAAGAACACAAACGTACAATCACTGTACAGTTGTGTGAAAGAGGACGATTAACATTTGGAAGTAATAATTTATTATTAAATAAGCTATATTTAAATCTAAACATGTAGAGCACGATCTAGACTTGTAAATCGACGAAAAAAAAGTTAGTCCATTGTGGACTAACTTTTTGACCGACAATCCAATCTGTAATTCCTCAAAAAGGAATGAATAGGCGGTGATTTCGGGGCAATATCAACGTCATCAATTTGCAGTGAATCGCGACCATTGGTCCGCCGACTCGGGACAATTTGTAAAAACGAATGGTGAAGGATTTTTCTATTTTTTCATCTCGAGCGATAACTTATTTTCGATCTTCATGGATCTCTGTCAAAAGTTGAAAAAAATGTTGAGCCAATCGTGCAGACTGAAAATATAGATTTTGGTAGGCTCGCGGACAATTCCTTTGTCTACTGAGAGCCATAGAATGATAAAAATGGTGATGAAAATTTGTAGCGGCTCCGAGCGGGCAAGTCCTAGCCACTCGTGACAGATACACCCAACTACCCCTAGAAATATCAACCCCCTTGTGCGAGACCTTGTATCGCCACATGGCCTTGTTACTAACGATACCCGCGTGCCAAAACGTTACCGAATCATAGAAGCGTTGGATACGTGTATGCACGTTGGCGACTGTATATGAACCGTTCATAGATGTGCTTGGCAGATGTCGCACGTACGTGTAATTGCTTTTGCCAGGGTACACATCCGCGGAAGCGTGTGCGTTGTAATTAGTTCATAATTGAAAGCCTTCGATCAGAAACAGCTGGTGTGTACACCCGTTGGGAATCGCGTTGACACGGTCGGATCGAACAAAGATACCGACTCTTCGTTCAGGTATAAATTTGGTGACGCTTCGAGTCCATTGTTTCCGATAACCGATTATCGATTTTTCATGAGATCGAAGTTTGGGAGAATAAAACGAAAAAGATTATTTTTTAAATCCTCGATCAAATCGTTAAACAAAACCCCTATAATTTCATAATTGCTTATTCAGCAATCGAAATTCTTTATATGGAAACGAAAATGCGTGGAATGTCATGAGGTGAAGGGAGGAAATAACAGGTGCCAACGGAATTATCCTTGCATTAACACATGAAGAAGTAAAGAACCATTTGACAAAATAGAATGTTCTAAAAAAAGATCGTCATATGAATATCTCCGATGACTTCAATACATCAGTACCTTTGATCCATTTGCTTTTAGGACTTTTCCTATGCTGTCGAACTTCGAATAACGTTGGACACTGCACGGTTCGAAAGTAAAACAAATGCTCGATTAATATAATCTCGCAACGATGCATCGCAATGGGCACGTATTATTGCAACCCCCAAAAATACTTTCGATCGGTATTCAGTCTCATAAATACTCAGCGAAGAAGGAAATCGCGTATAGTTTACAGCTGCGAGCCCATCGCGAAGCTTGCAATTCACTGATTGCTAAATTAGACCGTACGTTATTTGCGAACCAATCTAATCGGATCCACGAACCGATTCACCCCGAATCAGGATTCCCGAGGATTTGTCGGGGATTGCCAGGTGGCCGGGTGATAAAAACGAAAAAAAAAACATGAGAGGCAAGCGGCACGGTGGAAGAGGTTTGGGGGAGGATTTGGCCAATTGACTCAGGGCATACGTCTCTTGTGGAGAATCGTGGGTTTGGCCACGTGGAATCGAGAATCTATCGGCTTTTCGACGGCGGGAAGGGTTTCCCCTTATTTCGCTCAGGTCCAGAAGACGGAGAGAGACAACGCGGGGACGAAAAGGAAAAAAGGAGAAAATCCGTGAGGGTCTCACTGAAAATGAACGGCACCACGGGACCCGTTGCCACACGCGTTTTACGAGCGTTTACCTCCCTTTTCTCCTTCCAGAATTCTCGACGTACACATTTACACTGGGGCACGGGCACTTTACCCCAAAATGCACGTACACGTGTGCGCCTGCACGTTTGTAGGTTGTCCAATGTGGTGACGGCATTGGATGGGTGTATGTTCTCCGAAGGGACAGTGCACCGGCTTCAATTATGGACACTAGCCAATCGGAAAATAGCTCGCAGGGTGGCACGGGAGTACAGGAAGATGAACGCGTGTTCTCCCGATCTAAAAGTCCTCCTGACCCTTCATTCTTCCCCTTTCTCCCTCGGCTGTTCGTGTTGTCCAGTATGGCAAATTCGTGGAGTGCTCTCGGCTGATCGCTCAACCGAAAGAGATCGAAGGAACGAGGGAGTCGAGTGTAGCGAGAGAAATGACCGAAAACAGTTCGGAACACAATGGAGAAATGTGACTGAGCTGTGAATGGTGAGGGTGTGGCGGTTGGCGAAAGGGTAAGACGAAGGGTCGATGGATAAGTAAATAAATAAATTATAACTCAGTGGAGTAAAACGAAAATGTATTCAAGAATGTCGATACAAATAAGAGCTCCGGATGACTAGCCGAGCTAGTCAGAACGAACCAGTAATTTAAAACGTACCAAATAAAACGAAAGAAAAACAGAACACTGAAGCGATACGAGCAATACCTTTCGATGTCTAGAGAGATCTTCCAAAAACCCTCAATAAGTTAAAACTGTATCGTATGTACCAAACAATCTCCCCAAAAATAAGACTGTTCTTTTTTTTAACGAAATCACGTTTCCAAGAAAAATAATTATGTTCGCTTCAATTCGAATAATCGTTTTAATCTATTATTTCCTATCTACCAATTGGAACGAAATTAATCTACGTTCGAAATCATCAACTATGCGAGGAAACAAAAAAAAAATTACATCTGCACAATTGTTACATCTTATACTCGCGATACCTACCAAACTACACGCAAGTTTAAACGGATGAATATTAAAATCAAGACTACGTAGCCGAAGATAGAAATGAAATTATTATTTTTTTATTAATATCAGGACACACGTAGTTTTACATGAATCGGTACATAGAGGAAAAAGCGGATAAAGAATACAAAATTATTAAACCAGGCATCGGAAGACGAAAAATGATCAGTCAACTAAATACGTGGCTTCTCGTTCCGGATATGTCGATCAATTACGCGTTTATACCGTACGCGATTCTCTCTTTCGCGACAGCCTACTCTTCCCTACCTCCCGCTAATTAGTCACCTCTTGTACAATTAGTCATATCCAGCTAATTAGTTTCCTTCAATATGCATTTACAGTATCGAAACGGAAGTTGGATACGGGAAAAGCAAAAGACGGCGTAAAATGGTCGAAAGCCGTGAATGAAAAATCCGAGGATGATTTGCAAAGAGACATGTATCGAAAGCTGTCAGTACGGCGCGAGACGAAAAACCAGGAGATGAAAGGTCCGGGTGAAAGAGAGCCGCAAGCGTGTGCAATCGATGTCGGCGATCGCTCCAAACCGTACGCACCCTCGCGTATAAGAGCAGCTCCCACATGTACGGCTTTTTCTCCCGCATCGCTCCCTCGAGTTTGGCACATGTGCGTACGTTTTGTTCTTCGGAAGTGGGGGATCTTTTTTTACTTTTTTTTTTTCGTTATCTCCTGACATGAGCGTGGCACGTAATCGAAAAACGACGAGTCCGTGACGTTGATACGCGTCGGACGGAATGGTAGAAACGTATAAATATCCTACAGACGTATGGTATACGTTCAAGGATTATATGTACCACTTGTGTACAGGGTGATCGAAAAAGTAACATCGGAAAAGCAGATTCCTCGATGTCACTTTCTCGACGAAATATACCGAATACCTTTCCGCGTCACCACATCGTTCACGATCTTTTCTACTTTCCGAGAACAAAGCTTTCGAAAACATCGTTTTTCGAGTTTTCGTGTAGCCTGCTTCATTTTTTTCTCTTTTTTACGTATATGTTTTTGTCAGGAGACTTTGGAAGTGACTAGCCAGTTATTTAGATTGGCACCAGTATTTTGTTAGTACGAGAAACTTAACGAGTAATTCTGTCGAGTTTGTTTTTTGAATTTATCAAATGAAAATTTACAGCATGTGCAGTCTGGTCGATAAAAGCGTGTAAGTCTACAATTTCCCGTAGGTTAGTGTCTATTGTAGATTGTAACGCGAGCAGAAATCAGGATCCCTCAACCAGGATGCTTCGCTTAGAAAGCGTCCGTTGTCATCCAACCGTGGTCACGAACGATCGTCTATTATTCGAAAAGCACGTTGACAAAAGGCTTACTTCGAAGAAAGAAAGTTTGGCCCGTGATAAGGATGTCATTTGGTTACACGAATATTTTTTTTTTGGCACGATCTCCCATCGGTCAAACGGCCTGGCCATTCCAATAGACTAATCCATAAGATCGTGAAACACTCGGTGGAGGTGCATATGCGAGGCAGTTTTCAGATTAAACCATATAATTCGTGAACATTGCAGTAGCAGCTGTTGAATAATAATAATGAACGTGCTCACTGGACCACTTATTGATAATAAAGCACATCGTATCGTATCAGTGCACATAATGTCACTTAACACCTCCTCCCGAGCAGTTTTTTTCTGTTTCGCTGTACACTGTGTATATATGAATATATACATATACGTGGAGGTATAGTGACAAGCACAGCCATGGATAATCATTACAACCCTCGCGTTCGATCCCTTCCTCACGATTCGCTACCATACACGCGCGATATATGGAATTCCGGAGGTGTGTATATATATATATACGTGTATGGAAGGAATGACGTTTGATTATGTGCGCATACGCATCCTTGTATTGGATTCCCTTCCGTGACTGACTACTGTGCAGGTTAAACGAGGGTAGGGGTTGGTGTTTGCCCGTGCCGGTAAACCTGGAGGCGGCCGGAAACGAGGTGTACTATCGCTGTCTAGCATTTTGGTCTCTCCCTCTCGTTGTCTCTTTTGCCTGCCGCCCCATCAAAGCTCCTCTTTCCCCCTTTTCGCACTCCCTCTCTCGTTCTCTCTATCTCTCTCTCCCTCCTGTCTTTGTGTTCCCGTTGTTGCGTCTATTTCGCTCCCTGGCATCTTGCTAAAGGAAGCAAAACGGAAACGGCCTCAGGGTTCCAACTACTGTCTGTTAGTCCGTCGGTCCGCATCCCTTTCTCTCTCTCTCTTTCTATGTCCTATCATTGTGCGTGCGGCGCCAATCCGCTCCAACACGCGCCAACGAGAGGAGAATCGACAGCGTGCGTGCCCACACGCGCGCCTTCAATAATTTCCTTCAATAATCCCACCCTTCACCGGAATTCCCTAAAATACGCTTAAATACGTTCCGGACGTAAATATTTGCACGGCTCTGGCTGATATGGTTACCTATCCCAGCCGGTTACTATTGTTGGAGTACGAAACGTTCCACAACAATCGAAAACCAAATATGTCTGTTTTTTTTATTTTCGATTGTTGTTAGAGGCATCGACTGTATTGGAAAACATTTGAAAATTCGCATTGGGCTGATGTGAGATTTTCTCTGGAGTTAGTCCTTTTGCGATGTAAGTGGATACGCATCTCTTATTGTCGGTGCCCTCTGTCGTCAAGCTCGCACGAGGAGTATACTGTCCGTAGGTGGCAATGACTGACTGAGTTCCCGAAATGAGGTTTGCACCGTCTGGGCTGTGGTTCTATCCCACTGTTTGTACCGGCTCGTTCAAACAGTGCCGTACGAGACTTCCAAATTTCCCAACAGGAAAAAACTGCTGGTAATTTCGTAACCTTTTTTTTCGCAAGAACTAAAAACAATGCTGGTAAATATGTGAAGGGGATTAGACGCGTCTCAATCTCTTACCCTTTCGACGTCAATTTTCACACCACTCTGTACGTATTCGGAAGTATCTGTGTGTGTGTGTGTATATATGTGCATCTATTTATATTGCAGCATCTATATCGATATCTGCACGAATATATACAGCGCGCTATTTCGATCAAAGTCCATGTTTGGACGCCCTGGCGTAGCCCCGCTATACATCTCTCGTGACTCGCTAGGAACGAACGCATCGTGTACTATTTGCGCGTGTATTCTCTCTCATCCGATCTCTCTTTGGGCTATGCATCTTATTTGTTGTTCCACTACGCGCCCGCATCTGCGCGTGCACGCGTAAGCATATATATAACTACGTATACGTACAATGACGGAATTTGCTAGACTCCGAACAAATGTGAAGGAAAGAGGAGGAAATATTATTCATTGAACGTGTCTGGAACTGATGATAGAACTGCCATGAACGGTTCGCGCGACAGGTATGAATATTTTCAATATTTTTTTACCACGAGCATGAATTTTAATTTTCATTTTCAATTCCGAAAACTTCAGTAGTTTCGTATAATTCAAAATGTATTTTTCGTATATGGTGTAACTCGCCTTATGCAAATCAAAGCAAAAATCCATTTTCCTATTCTCATAAATTTTATTATTATTCAATAAGATTGATGCTTTTAGATTTATTATTTTGTAAAAGTTTAAATTTATAAATTCGATGACAAGAAAATGATTGCAATTGCAATGATAAATTAACCATCTTATTTTTAGAAAATAATGTAAATATATGATTTCATTAAGAAGAGATAGTATTCTTTGATTGTGTGCAACGCGCTTTGCAAAAGTTAATTGGATTCAGTGGAAAGTCGTGTTTTTTTTTCAATTGGTTCATATTTGTTTGATACGATCCGTAGGAACGTTTATAAAAACTAAATTAAAACCAGTCTTTCTGTCTGTACTTTTTCACATCTCTCTTCAATCTAATACCATGGTTTTCAAAGCAAACGTTTTCAAGCCCTCCTTGATATAACGATGAATGCGTCCTTGATTAAAATCATCCGAAGCGATAAATATCCCGAAATCATTACCGCGAAGCAATAAACGTTGGTCTTCTAAAGGGCAATGCGAGAGAATTTTTTTTCTTCTTTGAGTATCTCATGGGGCGTTTAAAAGAGAAGAGATGCAGGGCTTAGAAATTGATGGGGGGGGGGGGGTATCAAGGACGGCAAAGTAATTAGAGAAACGCCATATCATCATTATGACCCACAAACCGCTGGAGATATTTTATCAGTGGTCGGTAACGTGTTCACCGAAAACTGTTAATACATCCTGACCGCTCATACGTTGGAAAAACTGCAGGTGTGAGTGTTAGTAAAAAAGTATATACATATAATATGTAAAAAAAAATTTGTTTGCGCCCGAGCCCATCCAGCATGTACAGCTGGAGAGTCTCCGGCAAATGCGGGCTACAACCCTCACCGTTCGGTGATAAGTACCGCGTTAAAGTTTTTCCTAAACTTTCTGATCCGTGAGAGAGCAGCGATTAAGAGATTTACGGTTTAAAAAAAAGCATGGGTTCAAGTGTGCCTCTACATCTTTCAGTACGCGAAACTCTCGGTGCGGGTTCGCTGAGCTTACACCGCAGCAACCCCTGGCGAACGTTTACACGCTCTGGCAACGACGCACCTTTCTCCCGACCCCGTACCCCCGAAGTTTCGAAGATCTTCTTTTTGCCTCTTTTCACTCACGTTTGAAAAAAGGGACCGAAGAAATTTTGTGGGGACGGAAGGGTATTTGGTAAACCCAAATCAAACTAAGCATTGATGTATTACTGTACAATATTTTGTGTTTATATAAATATCAATATTTAACGATTAATTCATTGATAATTTAATGATTAATTTATTAATAATTATAATATTTTGTATGTTTTTATTTTGTATGTATTTTAACAAATGTTTTATATTTTCGCAATAGTTCTAATTCATTTTTGAATATCTAGTTTTTCAAAAACCTAGATCGAAGAACGAAACAAAAAAATGATTACGAAATATTCACTCGTTTTAATCAATCAAGTGAAAGATTGCAGTAACTGCCTGTATTTACAATTGACGATTCGAATAACGTTAAAATTGGGCAAAACTCAGATTGTATCTTAAGACCGCATCAGGTGCTGAGCGAAAGCTTCTAATACGTCACGACGAATGAGAAAAGCTAGCAAATAAGGAAAAAATAAATTATTCGTCATGCCTGACCAATTTCAACACGCGCCCCGTTCTTACGGAAATTTAGTACGTGACAGAGTACCCGGGTATGTAGGGGGACTTACATAGGGGTTGCCCGAACCGTTATAGGATTCGTCTTGAAACGTCCTGAGAAACATCAATCTGGATTTACGTCAAAGGACATTAATCGAAACGTAGTGTGAATTCACGCGAAACGTCATATCTTTAGATACACATAATTGTACATAGTCATTTGATTCACGTGTTAAAATTAAAAGGAAAATCAAGATTAACCAATTTTTAACATCATTTCTCCCTATGTCCTTTCTGTACGATAAAAATTACTAATTCCATCTGAATAGGTCTCTTAACACAACGTATCTCATTTCGATTATCTATCATAGCTTTTTTTTTAATACATACAAAAATAGCGTTTCAACCCTTTTCACCAACAAAATGAACCAAAAAAATAAGATTTAATGATAAAATTGATAAACTCGTGTTATCATTGTTTTATCCCCAGAGACGAGGGATGTTCAATGGACAAAAAGCTGATAAAATAAATGCACAATAGACGATAAATTATTTGCTGCCAATGAGGCAAATGAAATGATACATGCCCAGATGTGTGCACTCTCGGATATACACTACGTCCAGCTATTGACCTCTGACGGACGGAAGTCCAGTTTGCAATTAACGGAATACGGAAGCCGAAATAAAAATGCTGGATGATCTGGATTATATTTCGAGTTCCGATTCTCCGGAACAAATATACGACGATGAAGACTGGCCCAGAGTAGATAGGGCTATAGGGACTCGTATATATACTCTCATATACGCATACTCACTTTTATACGGATCTATATGCTGGAGCACATATTGGAATTCACGTATTTGACGAAATCCGCGAGAGAGGGCAAAAGATTTGCTCATCCCTCACGGGCACACTCGAGGTCTGACGCGATCTTGAAAATTCACAGTTCCCCTGGAAGATGGACAATGATCGGTCCCCAAAGTTGGATGGATTCCAATCCAGTCCGCTCGCGATGTGCACACAGTTCTCGTGATCTCGCGGCTCTATCTTGGTTACGAGAGTTTGCTCGGGTACAGAGATCATGGTATGGTAAGAGGACAGCTGAACAGGGACGAGAAATAGATTTGTCGAATCCACCAAGTTCGATGAGTTCTGCAGTGCAGATGTTGGCAAAGATTACGAGTGCGAAGTGCACCGAAACGAGAATTTATTGAATCTTAACAGACCGCTTTTCTTTCGTAGTAAAGTGGGAGGGGGGGGGGGGGGG
>JAPYZI010002396.1:0-23792 GCA_030523105.1 Ophioninae sp. A BG-2022a | reverse complement strand
TTAATTTTTACTGCATTTTTTAAATATATGTATATATGTATATATAGATATTGATGAATAAATAAATATTCCCCGAGAAAAATTAAAAGTCACCTTATTTTTTGAACTTGCTGAATTTTTACTGTAAATTATTAATTTTTACTGCATTTTTTTAAATATATACATATATGTATATATGTATATATATATATTGATGAATAAATAAATATTTCCCGAGAAAAATAAAAAGTCACCTTATTTTTTGAACTTACTGAATTTTTACTGTAAATGATTAATTTTTACTGCATTTTTTAAATATATGTATATATGTGTATATATATTGATGAATAAATAAATATTTCCCGAGAAAAATAAAAAGTCACCTTATTTTTTGAACCTACTGAATTTTTGCTGAATATTATTAATTTAACTGAGTTTACTGAATTAATGAATTTACTGAATTTCCTGAATTAATTAATTTTACTGAATGTACTTACTGAATTTTCGGTAAAAATTCAGTAAATACCAAAAATAAGATGACTTTTTATATATTCTCGGGAAATATTTATTTATTCATCAATACATATTTTGTACCCTACGAAGTAATCCTGCTCGGATATAATAGACAGGCGTAAGCATTCTTTCAAATCCTCGAAGCACTTCCGATACGCGGTTCTCGGTATGGCCTTGAGAGCTCCGGCCAGCGATCCGGCCTTTGTTTCCTCAATCGTGGCAAATCTACGGCCTTTCGTGGCTCCTGTAAGTTTTGAAAACGAAAAAAAAAAAAAAATATGACACGGTTTCGCCGAGTCCGGTGAATACCGTGATCGAGACGTGACAACAGTGTCTGCTTTCGACGTAAACAATAACGAAGAAGCAGCGACGGGCGAGAGCAGGCGAATTATTGTTTTCGATAGTAAACAGAAAATCACCGAGCACACCAAAACACACAGGTCTGAACGTTTATATCTGTTCCGAAATCCTTATATCCAACCCGTGCAAAGTAAATATGCAAAATAGCGGATAACGCCGACGTACGTTGAAGACGCACGTGTTCCAACATAACCAAAAACAAATAACAACAAAAAAACATACGGAAATTTAACGAACGCGTCTCGAGAAATTTCAAAAGTCACTTTACTTTTTGAACACACCTCGTACAGCTCTAATTCAAAGTATCCAAGCACCCTGTGACCCATTTTTTTTTTTTTCCGAATAAAAAATAATATATAACGACGAAAAAAAAAAATAGAAAAAATTATGAATCATCGATATTCATCGAAGACGATACTTTTCGTCGCGAAATAAATTCGTGGATGTTTCTACCGTGTTGTTGTTGTTATTTATTATTTTTTTTTCCTCTTCTTTTCTTTTTCATTTCGATAATCCGTAACGAAGAAGTATCGTTTTAATCGAGGCATGTACAAGCTCATTGGTGTACGAGACTTTTTAACGATGGAAGATGCACTCTCGGAAAAACTTTGGCTATCAGTCTTCACCAAGGCGTTTCAGAGATTACCGCTTTTAAAAACTTAAAAGTTCGGAAGGAAGACCAGGAACGAGCCTAATAACTTTACTATTGGCTCTTCGATATTTCTCCAAGTTTGAGACAGCTCTTATCGATAATACTTTGGTAAACTTCTTATCGCGGACACTCCCATCATGTTTTTCCATCAGCGAGAAATTTCGTAACAGTGACAGTTCTCGAGAGTCCTCTCATTCGTGAAGTATCATTTTCGACACTCGAATAAATTTGTCATCAATTTCACTTATCGTGCCGTCTCTAATTAATTAAAACTACCGGACGTTTTCGTAAATGTGCGCGTGTTTTTTTTTTTTTTGTTTTCTACGTTTTCGCTAGCCTGATGTTCACGCAGCGATGGTTCGCCTTCTATGAAATTTTGTATCTTCGTTATTTTCGGTCGCTTCCTCACTCCGACCGTATCCCCGTTTCCTTTCAATTTCCTTGTAACTCTCCGGCTTCGAAGTATGAAATACCTCATTGAAATATCGTTTAGTCGATTTCACTAATTAACGATCTTTTTAATTATGTAATTTCCCCGACGTTATACTGTTATAATAATAATAATTACTGTAGTAATAATTATTATCATTATTATTGAAATAATAATTGTAATAATAATAATAATATAGTAAAAATCATTTTTTCCAAGTATACAAAAAAAGTAATTTATTATTCTCATAACAATTTCAATGATAATAATAATAATTACTATTATCATTGAAATTATTATGAAAATAAAAAATTATTATGTTTTGTGTAGTTGGAAAAATCCCTTTTTTATATTACTATTACTATTATTATTATTATTATTATTATTATTATTATTATAGTTACGCTCTTTTGCAGGAACGAAGGTTTTTTTAAACGCAACAGAAAATCGAAATGTTTCTTTGTTTTTTTTTTTTTTACAACCTGAAAAGAAAATGAAAATGTAAATTCGACCTTGACAGGGAACGAGAAGAACTTTGAGCAAAGAACTCGTCTGGACAGTCGACGCTGACACACCTTCCGAAATGCTGACCTATACCGTTCTAAGGGCAGACACGGATGCAGGACACGTCGAAAGATTGAGCGAACCCGGAAAACCCATAGTGACCTTTACCCAGGCGGAATTGCTGCGCGGTAACATCGCGTACGTCCATCGAGGAAACGGTAAAACGACCATTACAGATGCCCAATAAAAATAAGCTATAATAAATCCTCCTCACTCCACCACGATCACGAATTACGACACTTTTGCATCATCCTTTAAAAGCTCGAACACGAAAAAACCGCAAAAGGCTTTCCTTTCTTCGTCCAACGAATTTTTTTTTTTTTTCTAGTCTTTCCGCGTTCAAACGAATTTTTGGATTTTAAAAAAAATTAAAAAAATTTACGATTCGCGATCGGCCATTTTCAACGTCGAATTCCCGATGATTTTGAAGTTTGGATTTACTATAATTTTTATTTATATTTATTTTTCATTGAATAAATATTTGAATAATTGAAGGTATTACTGGATTAGAAAATCTCGTTTCTTTTGGGAATATTCATTGATATCACCTATTTCAATTTTCAATACTAATTTTTTTTTTATTACAACTAAAAATAGACTCAGACGATGAAAAAGGATTTTTTGTTGTTATTAATAGTTCAAAATTTATTATAATTGATTCAAATAATCAATTATAGTAATTCAATTATCAATTATTCAAATAATCAATAATAATAATTCAATTATCATTTATTCAATTAATCAATGATAATAAATTTATCTCTGATATGATAATCCGTTTATCGATAAATATAAAAAATAATATTTTTCTTGCTACCACGAGCTACAATGGTTAAAAAATAATACAACGCGAAAAAATCATTTTTTTTTTCTGAAAGACAATACACAAGCTTCACCCAAATTGAGATTACGTAAACCTCAAAATTGACGAGTTTCAACAATTAAAAATTGCATTTAGTTTCGATCTGCAAAATAAGATTTTGTATAATCACAAAACTATAAAAAAAAAAAAAAACAGATTTTTTCAAAATCCTTGCTTTTCAATTGATCAGAGAACTGAGAAGCAAAAAAATCGAAAAGCAAGAGAAATGAAAAACAAAAAAAGGGAAAAAAATCGTTGCTTTTCAATCGATTAGAGAAATGAACAAAAAAAAAAGAAAAGAAAAGTTGTCGCGTTCCAAAAATCCCAGACATCCGATAGCTCACGTATCAGTATTTAAGATTGACGTTTACCTTTTGACGAAGCAACGGAAACAAGGATGAATAAACGAGAGCCTGTAATTGCAGCAAAATCGAACGCGCTGTTGGGTCTCCAAGCGAGTGACGGTGTATCGAACAGTCTATCAGGATTTCTTCGTATATCGGCATATCCGCTTCAAATAAAGTTGATCCGGAATACCGGATTAGTCGTAGTGCATCGTTCCTTCGGTCAGCTACGTTCGTCGAATCTCTCGTTCGCAACGAATTCGGACGACGTCAGTATCGAGATACTTTACCAAATCGTATCACTTCCGGTGTACGGTACATTGGAAAAATTCAACAATTCGACAGGTACGTGGACGAGTGTGGATCGTTTCACGAGTCGTGACATAGATAACGATTTTATACGTTATATTCACACCACCGAGAGCCCGATTACCGACGAATTCAAATTCCAAGCGAGCGTCAGGGAAGTCAAAACTCAGCAGACCTTTGATTTCCGTATAAACTTTACCGACCTCGAACTTCGAGAGATTCGTAGAGCGAGCGTGAACTTCGCGAACGTAGTCGAGGTTCGGGTGACACGTGAGAGCTTGCAGTATCAAACGAACCCATTGGTGACGCATCCAATCAGGATCAAATACTCGATATCAAAATCCAGCAAATACGGTAACCTGATATTAGGAGACGTTGTTTTGAACGAAGGCGACGAGTTTTCGCAGAGCGACATTGACGCTGAACGATTGAGATATCGTTTGTTCAAAAGTGCGTACTCTCCGATAAACGATGGATTTACATTTCGCGTTGGTGCACCCCAGTGCCAATCGATATCATCGAATCTCAGTTTGATTCATCGTTCCGGTAGAACTTCCAAGAATTCGGAGCATAGGGAATTGCTAAAAGTGGACGAAGGTTCCAAAGTCGCGTTGGCCGTAAGTTTCGCCGAGGCTAAAACGTACGGTGTCGAAAAGATGCTGTACAATGTAACCGGGTCGCCTAATAATGGCTGGCTGAGCGTTGACCTTGACGAACCAAAGAAAACCCGTGCGAACGCCACTTGGTTCACTTCGGAAGAACTCGACGGCAAACGCGTTTGGTACAATCACGATGATGGAGAAACGGATCGAGACGTTATCAGATACGTGGCTGTAGCGAGAGACGATACGGATTTCATGTACGCGGGACAATTCGACGTCAGGATAAACCTGATCAACGATAATCCACCTGTCGGTAGAATCTTGAAGGATGTCCAGGTTGTTACGAACGGTGAACGACCATTGACGAGCGATCATCTTTCCTACGGTGACATCGATACCGGCACCCAACCCAAAGATCTCGTTTACCGAAAGAGAAAAACCGTCAACGTTGATCTTTATCGAATCGACGATGGTCGTAGATTGGAAGAATTCACCCAACGGGACGTAAACGATCGTAGAATCGTCATAAAACACGACGGTGGAAAAATTGGTATTTTCGAATTCACGGTAACCGACGGTCATTGGCGAGTCGATGATCAATTAAGGATCGTAGCCAGTTCACCGTACGTTCATTTTCTCATCGGTAATGCATCGATCGTTCGTTTCAACGGATCGGTCGGTTTGACGCTTCGCGAAATCGAGATCGAAACGAACGTAAACGCGAACGACAAAGAGATTATATTCAACGTAATAGCGAAACCGAAACACGGTGGTATATATCATAACGGTCGGGAAATCCAAAGTTTCACGAGGGACGCTTTGATACGGGAAGGAGTGTTTTACAGGCATTACGGTGACTCTTTGTCGAAGGATGATTTCAAGATTCGCGTCCAAGTGCGAAACGTCACTTCGGAAACGCGAATGGCCGTTAGGGTTTACGGGAAGTCCTATTGGGAATCTCTGATCGTCAAGAACAATCGAACGATCCTAGTGGAAGAGACTACGAGCGTAGTTCTCGACAGGAAGTCCCTTGAAATTCTACATCCTAACATAACCCCCTCGGAAATCGTTTATTTCGTTCGTGAAAGACCCAAGTACGGTTACTTGGAGGTGCAGAACAACGAAGAGGCTCATTCCGATGAAACTACCAGGGAAGATGACGATCCGAGCCTGGTGAAACACTTCGATCAGAGCATGATCAACGAGGGACGAGTCTATTACGTCCAATCGACCATCAATCGTACCCACGATAGTTTCGTCGTTGATGTGACCAACGGCGTTACTTGGACCCGCCGTTTGATCGTCCGATTCGTCATCATACCCGACAAAGTTTACGTCGAAGCTGCTCGCAATCTTACCGTCGTCGAAGGCAAAAGCCTCGTTCTTCAACCATCCGATTTTCACGTTATAACGACTTACTATTCCGGCAAAATAACCGACTACAAGATTATAAGTAAACCCAAACACGGCACGATTGTTGACGCCACCAAGGGCAATCAGATTAAAAAATTCGCACAGAAACACCTGAACGCCAGTGTCGTTGTTTACAAACACAACGGGGATGAATATCCTTACGATGATATGAGAATAATCGCTATAGCTAATGACAAAACGAGCGGCCCTATCGATCTCGTCATCAACGTTTTACCGATAAACGACGAATTACCGATTCTCGTTAATCGGACCGTTCTTCACGTTTGGCAAGGTGGCAGCGTTCTTCTCGATTCCGATCAATTAGCCTCGGTAGACAACGATACTCAACCCGATCAACTGGTTTATAATTTGACGAGCGTCAAAAATGGATATCTGTGGCACATTGATCGGCCCCACTTACATATATACAATTTTACACAGGCGCAAATAAACGAGCGGAAAATAGCTTTCAGCCATACGAGTAAGTAGGATGTTTTTCCTATTCGATATCAAGGTACCTCGCCCGTCTAAAGTCCTCCGTATTTCTTTTTTAGTACAAAAAGGAAACTATGCATTTTGAATTAAAACGAAAATGTTTATTCAATCATTTATTCAATAATCAACGTATTAATAATAATTTTGGTTCAGAAAACAATGTTCACTATTAACTATAAGCTTTTTAAAAAAAAAAAGACCTATTCTGGACTTTATTCGGACCACTGTTCCTAATAAAGCCATACCCGTTGTAACTTCGTCCAAAAAAATTAAAAAAATTCAATTTTGAACTTAAATTTTGATAACAACACGCATAATGCTGATAAACCACCACGTATAATTAGAATAAAGATTCACCAAGTAACATTGAAAACATTTTTTTGTTTTCGAAAGTTTGTTGTACGTCGAAATTTAAGAGACGCCCACGCGCTGCATTCTATCGACTGCAAATTTGTTTGGGTTCGCCAAAGCGCGGCGATTGCTGTGGCGATTCCGGCCATTCAAAGTTAGACACTCGACGATGATAGCTCGATCCGTTTGACTTTGTAGTTTTGGATATTTAAAACGTGGACTTTATTAGGCACTGGACCTTACATGGGTCAGGTACCTTACTTTGATACTAAGTTGACGAAGGAAAGCAACGGTTATCACGACAAACGAAATTCTTCGTTATTTAAATATTTTATAATGGTATATATCTCCTCACTTGAGTGACGGAAAATTAATACCCTTCATTGGAGATCGAGAACCGAAATGTTCACGTTGATAAGTTTGATGTAGCTTTCCTCCATCGAATTAAAACTTCCTGATCACTTTTTTCCAATATTGTTTAATAGTGTGGGGCAGGAATGCGCATTTTTGTCTTTCAATCGGTTGCTGTAAAATTGCAGAATTGATCAAAGTCTAGTCTAATCGATTTCAAACATTCGTTTTTCAATAATTTGAAAAAACAAACGTTGACTTTTAACTCCACGGATTTCCGTGGACAAACTGGCGCATCCGTGACTGCGCACACTTGCCCCCCGTTTCACTGTTCAGGTTCGTTTAGCTTTCAAAAAGTTCAATGTTTGGGTTTGTTTGGGTTGAAAAAAAAAAGAAAGACAATTGAATTTTTCAGACGGCACTTCAGCGTCGTTTTCCTTCGTTCTATTCGACGGCGCACACTCAACGAATAACTACAACGTATCGATCTCGACAAGACCAGTGGACCTCACGATTATAACCAACAATCCGTTGAACATATTTCCACTGACGAGAAAATCGATCTCAACCGCGCTCCTGGTAACAACATGCTCCGATCCCAAACGGAACGTCAGATACATCGTGCGCAAACGGCCGAACTTGGGAAAAATAATAATGGAAACGAACGAGGGAACTTGGCAGGAAGTCGATCAATTTACCCAGGATGACGTTAATGCTAGCAGAGTCACGTACGAGCATACTAAACAATTTATGGATCTATCAACGAACGATTCCTTCTTATTCGACGTGGAAACACATTTTGCCGAAATAATATCGAATCAGGTAAATTTCTTGAATTGCATTTTACATTTTTTGGTTAATATTCGGAAGTAGGGCTCTTGCTGGAATCAAGCGAATATATTTTTTATTGTTTTTTTTATTAAGGTTATAAAAAATGATGAGTAGTGACGTTATGCCGACGTAAAATCGGACAAGAATACTTGGATGGGTGACCGCTTAGCTCAATATGAACTTGAGAGCCAAATACAAACCCAAACAAACCCAAACAGAAGCAACCCAAACAACACCTAAACAAACTCCAGCCAACCAAAATAAACCCAAACAAACTCAACATCAGGCTAAAAATAAAACGAATATTCATGGACAAACAATGATTTATCTTTAGCGTGATATTGAGTCTGTTGTGTTTATTCAAATTGATGGCAGTTCGTTTAGGTTTGTTTGGGTCAGTTTGTTTCTGTTTGGTTTCGTGTTCATTTGGGTATTTTCTTGTTCATTTGGGTTTGTATTCGGGTTTCAAGTCCATACCGAGCTAATCGGTCACCCATCCAAGTATTCTCGTCCGATTCTGAAAGCCCGTTTCCAAACCGATGTTTTTTTTGTTCTTCAAAATTGGAAACCGAAATTGATCGGTAGTAATGACATTGAATCGATCGGTATTATTTAATCGCGGTATTGAGAAATCTCCCTTTCGAGTGACGTAAAAGCGAATCGGACAGTCCCCATAAAATTGGCATTGCAGGTATTTCGAATCGACGTTTCCGTGTCGAGCGGTGGTCTCGACAGGTACATAACAGCGAGGACAGTACGCGTCGAGGAGGGTGGTTCGGCGAGGGTAGTTATGAATATAACAGGAATCGTGAAGTACCTGCGAACGAAAGCGGGTATCGAGTCACCAATCGTGCTATCTCGATTAACCCGACAACCGAGTCACGGCCACGTTATGTTGTTGCCCGACTTGAACATAACGACCTTCGATCAGCAACAGATAGAGAACGAAAGGATCGTCTATTACCATGATCATTCGGATACTCCTGACGATCGTATATCCTTTTCCCTTTACCTATCACCGGGTCACGTGATGTTGTGCAACGCTAGCGTCCCGGTGGTCGTGAGTCCGATAAACGACGAGCCCTTCAGGTTGATTACGAACGAGCCGTTCATAACGGTAGTACAGAATCAGACGCGAACGATAAAGAGTGAAAACTTGTTGACGACGGATCCGGACACTGGACCGGAAGGTATAGTTTACGATCTAATATCCGGTCCAACCTGTGGTCGATTGTTGCTGGTTTCTTACGACCAAAATACATCGGACGTCCAACCGGTAACCAGATGGACTCAACAAGACGTAGACGCTAATCGGCTCGTCTACGAGCACAATGGAACTACTCAAGCTGCATCCTTCTACTTCCGAGTTTCCGATCAGAGTTTCAATCCGGTCTACAAGCTCTTCAACGTTCAAGTCTTGCCGATCAAATTAAACGTGACCGTAACCGGACCAGTAACGTTACCCCAAGGTTCCAACGTCGCCGAAATCACCGAAAACAACGTTAAACTGGACACCAACGCGAGGCAGGAGCAAGTCACTTACGAGATAACGGCTTCGCCGAAACACGGTACTCTCTACGTTCGAGACGTTGCCGCCGTGAATTTCCGTCACGCGGACTTGCTATCGAGAAACGTTATATTCGTTCAAACGGACATGACCGTGTCGAACGACAGTTTCTCGATAATCGGTAAGCTGAGCAATTATAGGACGAGTGAGGTTAGGGTTGACATAACGGTCGTTCCGTTAATGATCGTCCAATCGATGGACGCGGTTGCCGGTGACAAAACAAGAATCACCAGGAAGCACATGGACGCTACGCCACTAGCGGAATTGACCCGAAGCACACCCCGCTATCGGGTCACCAAAAAACCTAAGTACTGCAGAATCAAGCGAATCATAAGAAGCTACGGGGACAAAAGGATTTCACGAGAAAGAGAAGTTTCGAGATTCGCTCACACGGAAATCATATCCGAAGTTATTTACGTCGTTTGCCGAAGATTACCGACAGCGGAGAGTGACGGTTTGATCGATGGTTTTGAGTTTACCCTAACGGCGGGTAGTTATCAACCAGCGACCGGAATTTTGGTGATACGAGTGAAAAACAATTCGGGGGAGGTTAATACTACCCTCAGTGGACCCATGGACCCGGTTGGTCACGAGGGTGAAATGGCCATTGCCCCTAATACCAGCAACGATTACATCCTCATCATTGGAATGCTACTCGGTGTCTTCGTTCTAGGTGTCATCGTAATAATCGTTATTAGATGTCGGCACAATCGCTACAAGCACAACGACGAAGACAAGCGAACGGAACCGGGTCCAGCCACCGTTGGCGTCATTCCATTGCCCAGACCACCCGATCATCTAATGCCATCAACCAGCTCGGCCCGACAAAATCTCAAACGTTTCGGTGATACCAGCGGTCTAGCCTCCAGCACACCCCTTCCTGTACAACCTACCAACGCAACTTCGACCTTGCCACAATGCAAGGTCATACCCCTGAGCGCACTCGACAGCGTCACCGGATCCGACGCTGATGTCTCCGCCAGATATCCTTACGGCGTCGCCGATGGCGACGACTGGAGCAGCTTCGAAACTGGCGAAATGCCCTATCAAACCGCCACCACCCGAAGACCCAATCCTCTTCTACGACGGAATCAGTACTGGGTCTAGCAAGAAGCCAAGGCCTAATTGAGGCCCAAACGACACGCGGGAAACGACTGAATATCGCGAGTCTTAAAAAAAAGTAACCGTCAAACGCCCTCTGCGTCTTACCTGAACTTCATTATTGTTGCTACGTATCTTTGGGCTATTTGAGGTTTGGTGATCCGCGAAACGATCGAAATTGTACTTTACAACCGGCCGATGGTAAACACTTTTTTCAGCGATCGTGATCGCTCGAAGAATCGGCAAATCGATCACTTTTCGTCCGGCAATAACTAACCCGTTCAGCAAATTCCTAACCTGCTTAACCTCTTTTGTCTTCACGTTCAAAGCAGAATCACGTAACGTTTTTAGTCATTTCTACACCCGATCGTAGAATAGCCAATAAGTTCTAAATCCTCTAAATACCTCAAACTGAAACATCTTCGTACGAAGAATTACTTTTTTAAAAAATATCGAAATGTTGTTACAATTTTAAAAATATAAACGTAAGCTTCATTGTTTTTTGCATTCACTCGTTATTTCATGTTTTCACTAACAAAAATGCAATTCGAAAATAATAGTCAAAATGCGCTGTCTAAGGATACCGAAATACTTCACAAAAATGTAGGTTATGAATTATCGTTTGAAAAAAAGTCTAACGTCGGTAAAATTTATTGATTACCACAAATTTCGTTGATTTCGAGTATTTTGTTAATCGCTATTCAACAGCCAAGAAAAGTTAGGTTAAGTGAACGACGAAATAGGTTTACTTAACCTAACTCTTTTTGACTGTTGAAACTGTTCCCGAGCAACGTCCCTGATATTCTCGTAAAACCAACGTCCAACGTTTTCACGTAAATCCTACTTTAAGAATGTCCACCCGCGTACTTACGTACATTCTCTTCCATTTGTAATAATTACATCGCGAATTATTCGAACTTTTTGAACTTTGGAATGAAAATGGCTGGAAATCGAATATTTCATCAAACTTCACCTAACCCAAATTCCCCATGCGTGCGTGTACACGTACCTAATGTATATGTACACATATATATATATTTAGGTATAAAAAAGTGATCGCGTATGGAAAACGACGCAGAGACGCGGGACTGTTATTTTTCATTGGATCGTGACAGGAATACCAGATACGTCGTCAACCGAAACTGATACACTTTCCGCGCGCGCAATGTAATTCTGTACATATAATTGATAGGATAATAATAAAACGACCTCTGTCTGAATACCGATGAAATATGTCAAGATTGAATCAATGTAAACAATTGACGAAGTTGTACGTGGAGTCGACAATCTGACGAGAATTTTCGATGAACGATCATGAACGACGCTACGGTCTTACACATAGGTTGAGAACTGTATCGTGTAGTAGGGAGCCTTTTCGATGGTGGGGAGGAAACTTGGTTTCTTTTTTAACCGCTAGAGGCGCTATCACGGTAGAAGCCTTGTAGATATAAATATACAGCAATCGAAGTGGTAGATGTGGATAGCTATGAAGTTGGCGGTTTATCGAAATCGGAAAACATTGGACAAGTTTTTGGAACGAAAGTGAAAACCGCGCCGTTAATCAAGGCACGCACAGATTTTCTTATAAGTTTTTCAGAATTGAACAAAATTTGATAGAGCGAAGTTAAATTCATATCCATGTTAAATTATATCTTGAAAATATTGTTTATTTGGAAACAATCGATGTGCCATGACACACCTGTTCCGGCTTGCTTTTGATTGGCCCACACGAAGGTATCAACGCTTCGCGTGGCGGAAACTAGAACTACCGGTTTGCCGCATGATCCGAAACGTTCCCCCACTTTACAAAAGTTTCCAAACTGCGTGTAAGACCGTGGCCTCAGAGATGGTAATAATCTGAGACGAGCGCTGGTCGTAATCAGCGCGTCTGTTCAGTCACGCTTAATTCGTCATCGATAAAAACGAAGTAGCAACCGTAGGAAAGAAAAGAAAAACGTTTCCTTCGTGTACCGCGAAAATGAGAAAACTGAGAAACCCAAAGAAATCCGATTTAATTAGCGAGCAAACAATTTTGAACAGCCCATCGAATATCTGCATATTTTTTTAGCCTCGATTAGAGCCACTGTACGATTAGAAATTTTGAGAATTTATGATAATTATATATACAAGATGGAGGATGTTCGCGGTGTCGATGTCATATTAACGATGGCCTATTCGCTTGATGAGCCTTTGAAACGGCCAAAAAGCCCAAGGGTAAATGAAATAACATAAATTATTATAACGTAAAAGAGTCCTGGAAAAATAAAAAAAGAACAAAAGATTTAACTATGGAAGAAAGTTACGTATACTCACCGGTTAACTCGGCCTAAAAATATTTAATCGGAAATATATATATACATATATCAAATAAACCGTACTATCTGTGTACCACGAGAAACATGAAATATAATTTTTTTACTTTTACACACTTTTCATTTGGCGTGGTAGTGAATAGCTATATCAGACACTTCGATCGCGATGTACAAGAATGTACGTGCGTGGGTGTGTGTCCATTTTTTTTCGCACGATAATACAGTGAAACCTCGATTTCCTACCACGTCGGGGGGCAGCACTGGTAACCGTTCGGGTTCGAGACGAGAGGTGTAGTTTGGTCGTTGTTGATAAATGCCAAACGATGGAAGCGTGCGCACACTGAATCCTATTGGCATTTCGGTTAAAATGGCATCGATTAACCTCAAAAAACGAGGAACAAACGAGCCACTGTAAGTGTATATGTAAAATAGAACATCAAACTGTTTTTTATTGTCAAATGCAAGTTGTAATCTTTTTATTCAATATTAATTGTTACCGATGTTAAAAACATGAACAATAAAAGTTTAACATTAACTTTGAAACTTCGAGTGTTACGTTTTTCTTGTAAACTCTCGTATTCGCATCTTTTTTTCTTTGACTTTACGCAATTCACAGATGCCCTAGTTACATCGAAGTATTTCGTGGTAACTTTTCCGTCATCGTTGAGCCTTTGACAAATGTTCAAAGTTTTTCTCGAAGAATTAGCCACATACTTTTCACAGGATTATTGTCGTTCGTTGCTTACCTTTACTTTCGGGATTTGAGGTTATGTTACATGACGCGACACGTCGGAGCTGCGGTAACGATGTGTATCATTGCGCCTGCGTGGTAGAAAATCAAGCTTTCGCTATGCACACACACACACACGTACGTACGTACGTACGTACACCCACACTCACACAAAAAGCGCACATGTATGTATGTATATATACGTTTGATGAGAAAAACTGCGGTCTATGGTAACTTCGACGTAGAGAGACGTGCGCGTCGTGAAGGTCAAATTTGTATGATGGATACACGAAAGCAAAAGAGACGGATGACAGCGCGCCTCTCTCTCTCTCTCTGTCTCTCTATCTATTCATCTGAAGAGGGTAGCGAGAGATGAAAAAAAAAAAAAAAACAAAATAATCAAATCCGGCGTTATTACTTAAACACGAGAGCACATATGTTGTATCCATGCGTATGATATATATGTACATATGAATATTCGAATACGGGGGGATTTCAACGAGATCCGCTGAAAAACGTCCACACTACGAGCGGTCGCTGTTATACGTGTCTTATATGATAGTACCGATCGATGTTACTCGTCTTAATGTTTTTATCGCAGAATTTAGGGGGTCACAAAAAAACGACGGCGTCTTCGTAGAAGTTTAATAGTATGAGCGTAAAAAAAAGCACGCTTACTCCGTAAAGACCGGTCCGGAAAACGGATTAAACGATGAAATCAGCACGACGAAATTTTTTTACCACGCGAAGTCACAAACTGAAACGCCATGGCGCACGAAGCGGGAAGAACGGCCGCGAGAGACTGCCACCTACCGAACGATGTCTGAACTATAATCGAATCTCGAAACAATCGATATTTCAAAATGGCCGTTAGCGCAATCGATATCACCTTCACGACCCGTTTTTTTTTTAAATCAGATTCGTTGAGTACCATCACAGCTAGTGTGTCATTCCGTCTTAAAACTGTATTTATATTAGCTCCTCCATATTTTTTCGTTCGAACGAAATCCTCGAAGGCACTTTCGTCGTGCAAATACGTATTTTATCATCATTACCATCACGTTCAAACCACTCATCAATAATATTCCAACGTCATCAATATTTTTCGAACTTTTCGACACATTTTTTGGATTCTCTCGAAAATTCGTGGAAGTACGCGATTACGGACTACGGCTGCTTATAAATACAGTAATCCGAAAGACGAACCGATAAGACTTTAACAACACGCCTATATTATAACACCCTAAAATACCGCACGAGGGCAGCATATGCATGACGTAACGATCGACCGAATGGCGTCCAAGTCAATAAATCCTACCTAGCATTAAAATCTCCGTGTATACCTCTCTATGGAACGTTTACCAGTTTGAATCAATGGAAGTGGTTAGAAATGTGAATCCTTCCGCGACATGTGTGGATATTGTGTTGGGCGTGAGGAGGGGGGGGGGCGAACGTTGAGAATCGGCACACGAACGGGAAACTTAACGAAAGGAAACAAAATATATAAAACGCCGTAAATTTTCATGAAGAAAAAAAAACACGAGAATTTTTTCTTTCGGGTGATTAGCGATAGGAGGTGTGATTAATCAAAGGGGTTATTCGTGCGTGTTTCAGTATTACGATAGTATATTTATATATAGAGGAGAGAGAATAAATTACGAGTATATGAGCGTTAAAAGAATGAGAGTGAAAAAATGCCTCGCGCCTGTTGATACGTATGAGAAATTATCGTTGAAAGAGTCGTTTTTGTACAATCAAAGACACGGGAAAACTTTTCGCAAAAATAAAACAGAATACAACGGGGAAAGTCAAGGACACACCAAGGTCGTACATACGAGCGTTGAAACCACGAGTCGAATTCTTTTTGTTTTTTAACCGTCACTGTGTGGCACTGTTATTGGGGAATGACGTGGACTAACCTAAAAACGATCATAAATTGTCCCGTGGTATAGGCGTTAAGTGCGGATATCATCTGACGATCGTCAATATGTGCAAAAAATGGATATGTCTGAATAACCGTTTACTCTTTGATTCGATTATAACGATGGTTTGGTTAGGTTATTGAACACGCTTGCGTTCATTTGTTTACGCAAGGAATTACGTGATTTTTGTAGACACTTTTCGTGAAATTAATATATCTCCCACGATAGAGAAATGGGTATATTTGTACCGCGGAAATGTAACGTGTGCAAGATACAGACGTATCGGTTCCTTCGCGCACGACATCGCCGTTCCGATACGCACCATGCGGCCGACGATCGAACCTGCAAGACGCTAAACGAGTATCCCCACCTTATCGGCGTTTTCGGACGCAATGTACGACCGTGGGATACAGACGCATCCTGGCGATACTGGATTACCGTATAGGTTATTATAATATACGTAACGATCGTTTTATCGTTTTCGTCTATAGTGATACTAATTATACGGTTTACCCACACGACCCATATTATATATATAAATATATATTAAAGAGGTTAAAAAAATCGACGTTGTTTTTTTCAAAAAGCTTTTTAGTAGTCTCGCGAGAATCAAAACGCCTCATTGGAAACGAACTCTTGATATGAATATTTAGGGGCCCCTCGGCGCCATTTTTTATTTTCAATCTAATTAAAAAATGCGTCAATTTTTTTAACCACCTTAATATATATATATATATATATATATATATCTGTATAAATAAAAATATTGATCATTGCGTTGCAGAAATAATGCTCTATACACATAAATTGTATAAATATACAACAATTGATATTCGTTTGAAAACTTACGTCATAGAAACCCGTGTGGAACAGAGAAACTTCTCGCAAGCTCCGCCATGTTGATTCTCGTTGTACTTCAATTGATTCAGACGGCCAGGAGTCCGCGTAAAAAAAGTATCGTTTGCGAAGTTTTGAAGATGTAGAAATAATTGTTGAATTTTTTCAGTGATGTATGAAACGCAATGATCGTTATTCCTCAAAAGACACGTTCACTTTGATATTACGTTGATTTTAAGAATGAATAAGAATCTAGTAAATGTTTTTTTTTAATACATACAGCGGTTAAGTCCGACACGAGTGCCATAAAGTTTAGATATCCTGTGATTAAGGTACGATAGCCATGTATTTTCCCCAGTCAGAAGGATAAACATATATATATATACACACACACACGCACACCTACACATACATTTATGTGAATATAAGACACTTGTAATTGTAATAAATTGAACATGTGACAGCTATGCAACTTTTGAAAGTGAATATTAAATGGACGTTCATATTTGACTGATCGCAGCGCCGACCCTCGCTTTTTAAACACTCACTCGTCACTTTTCGTACTGCGGAATGGTTTACTGGATGGTTAATGCGCGAAATAAAAAAGAAACAAATAGGTAGCGCGTCAATTTTTTAATTAAATGTCAACCGATTTTTTTACACTTTCCGAACAGTATTTTGAATATCTCCCCGTAATATTTTTCCCGACTGTTGCCGCATTCTACTCTCTACATACAGTGCAGCTCAGATAACCGAAAACTTCAACATTAGCCATAGCGTTCTGCCGCGAGATGGCATCAGAAGTAAAATCGGGTACGGAACAGGTAAGGCCAGAAGTTCAGAGTACCAACACATGATCACAGCGGGACATCGCAAAGTTCACCATACCTACATACAGAAAACGAGACAATAATCAAAACAATGTTTGCGTTAAAAAGAACAATCTTAGTAAACGCTGACGAAAATATCGAGAAGGTATAATCGATTATTCCACTGAGAATATTAACACTTTCGATTAATCAATAACCACTGCCCATTCCTAACTGAGCAATCTACCACTACCGAGCAGTGGTTCGGAAGAGTTCTTCCTTACCGACTCGAACTCCGATGGATTTCGAGAGTGTCCCGTCTCAATAGTCTCAAGTTGTCAGCCGAACACTGATACGTTTGAAAACAATGAAACATGGCAAACACGAAAGATTTCTTTCTCACAGTTATACAACGTGTATTCAGTAATTGGACTGCTTTGAGGGTAACGTTTTGACTTTTTTTAAAACTTAATCGCTACATTACTACACCGCATGCGTTTTCTTGCAAACACAAAACTGTCAAACTTGCCGATACACGTGTTTTCTTCGGATAACCTCAAATTTTCGGAAGACGCGATTTTCTTTCAATTTCATTTATCAATGATAGTTTTTAAATGAAACTGCAGTGGAAAAAAATACGTCGTATTCAGATGTATTCTTTTCAGTAGTACACATTTTCGTGCTCTCAGATATCAGCGTTTGCTTAGGATTACATTATGTTACTATTCGTGGGACGGAGAACACAGATACAAATAGCTAACTCCGCAAGAACTAAAATTGAACCATTCACTGTGACTGGACCAAGATCGACGCGTCAACGCGCCGCAGGGACTATGCAAACAAAAACGAGACACACGTGAGACGATATGGTGAAAAAGACACAATTTTGTATATTTTTTAAAGAAATGAAACGTGGACAACCATAACACGGGGTAATGTTAAGAAAATCACGCAACCTGGATACGCACAGTCCAAACATAGAATAAGCACAAAGGGAATCGATATTGTTGTATTATGATATCATCGTATTGCATGTTTCCGAAAGCTGAGAGGTTAATTGACCATGCAACGTCAATAGTCGTTAGCACAATAGCTGGAAAATAACAGCTACGTCAAAAAGATTATAAAACATGAACTGGCATAAATTAGGCAGCCCGCTAACCTAAAAAATCGAATAAATATAAAAAAATAGATTTGAGCTCTCGTGTAAACGTAAAAAAGAATACAGGGCACCCAGATTTCATGTAAACACCGTTGAAAGGATATTCTACGAATGAAAAACTATTCATTTCAATCGTACATTCTTCTAGCTGGCAGTGGAACATGGTATGGGACCCAAAGAGCGTGCAATTGAATTTTGTCCACACGTAATGGAAATGATGTACATGAACGGTATGTATCAGAAACTTTGCTACCTTTCTATTTTTTTAAATCATTCTTCTATCTTCCGACATCGATGAACCAACGAGTGGAACTTCCGATATTATTTCGCCAAGCGTTTTTAAACCGAACTAATGGCTTTGTCACCCAACAGAAAAGCTAGAAAACGACGAGATAGCAGCAGAATTGGAAGACTACATGGACACGCATTTCAGCACAGAATTAGAGGACGACAGTGCGATTCAGGTTGCCAACGAATTACTGCGTTTCCATCAATATTGCACGCAAGGCAACGAGGAGTTAGCAATGATGGAATTTTCAAAGTTGCCGCCACTTAGAGCTTGGATCGTGGCGCGTGAATCTATAAGAGAAAAAAATATTCCATCTCTACGCGACGACGCAGTCCAGTCGAACTCCGACAGCGACGAAGCAGAAGTCAAACAAATGGATACAACGGAGAATGATTGGGTCGAGGTAAAAACGCGAAGAAAAACGTAATCTCTGTATTTAAATAACAAAATTTATTTGAATTAAATGTGTTTATTCAAAGTAAAAAAAAAACGTTCTAATAACTCTCATTACAATCCTAATTCGAAGGTAATTTCGTGGACAACGTTGGACGTTGTCCCATCATGGAGAAAATCCTCGTTCCAACGAGAAATCTTCTTGCAACAGTCTTTATTGATTGATGGTCTTGACGACCAAATCTGAAAGCAATCAATAAGCTATTAGGCATAATTAAGTTATTGAGGCTTCAAAACGGATATGTTGAGAAGTCAACCGATTTATTTCATCGAGTAATTTCGCAATTCATTCAGTATCTCAGCTTTCCAGATAATCGTCGGGAATTGTGGAAAAAATTCTCGTGGCGAGACATTTTTCAAGTACCGAACGAAGATGAAAGTTTTTCGCAATCGAACGAAAAACGAGGAAATCATTACCTGAACAATTCAGGGATAAGTTCACCGTCGTAAAGCCATTCTGATCCCGAACTCCGTTATTCGTTTTCTCGACGTTTTCTCTTTTCTTTTCTTTCTCATTTGGTCCATACAGGCTCAGGATAACTGGCAAAAATATCAGTCCGTGAAACAAACCAAACACGACGACCGACGTGAAGAGCTGTATCGAACAAACGACAATAATGCACAAATACGTCCACGAAATTGTCGAAGCACCCGCACGTTGTGTGAAAATTGGAATAGTACCTTGAAAAAAGTACTAAATAAATAAGCGTCACTGGCACCCAGCAGAACGAACGCCAGAAAAGTGCTCAAACCACCGTTGAACACAGCAGGCCCTATTAGTCCTAGAGCGGATATTGCACGTTCTGAAAAATACGTCGTATATGAAAGTTGCAAAAAAACAACGAAGAGTCAAGTGAAAAATAGGGATACTCACTAGCGAAGGTAATTTACGAGAAAAATCAATTAAAAAAATCGGTTTTCCCTAACGATACTTTTTTTGAAAAATTCATTTCTCAAGAATCGATTGTACTTTGAACATCGCCCATTTCTGATATCAATTATCAATATGATATATTTTGTTATAAATTAAGATATATTAATATTTTTCACTATATATTAATCAAAAGTATTAGGCACTCTGTAATTCACCAAACGCCATTTTAAAGAGGACAAAATTAATTCCACTTTGCTTTTCTGTATTTATTTATGTTATTTTTTTTTTGTAGTTGGTACGTAATTTTGAAAATATTGCTTTTTTCAAGAATTTTCGAACTTTGCAAGGTAACGATAGGTTACAATCACCATCTTTCATTAATTACCATCTTTCGTCCCTGTAGCACGTGTAAATTCGAGTCCTACGTGAGCTGCATAATCGACGGCTAATCCGGCGCACAACAGGATCATAATACTCGACGAAATTTCAATCGTCAAACCAAGATAGTGCATCGAGCCCAGAAGATCGATGAGAGTGAACAGTACGCAGCATATGACCGAAATAGATGCTTGAATGTTCCTCAGTATAGCCAAAGTTACTAATCCAACTGCCAGCATCTCTAGACTCAAGTTGTGAATCAGTTCTTCACCGATAATCTGAAAGTTCGTTGTTACTTCTCAACCCAGCGATTAAGTACTTTCCAATGACGTTGAAATTTTCATAATTGGGAATCGACGACATCCTATTTCTTTTCGTTTCTTCATTTCCAAGAAACTCAAATTCATAACTCAAATAACTGTCAAATTTCAATCACATGGCTTCCTTCAACATAAAATTAAGTCGAATTTACTGTCACCCCATATATATAATTTCTAACATCAGCCCAAGTTTTTTAACCTATCGATTTTACTTTTACGAATCGTTTTGCAAATTTCTATTTTTGATTCCTTAATTCCCTAAAGCCACTTTACGTATTGCATAAAATATCAAAATTCAGATAATTCGATATATAATTGTATATCTTTCTTAGATTCCCGTTTGTCTGCGTTTGTTCACGATTCAACGACGATGAAAAAAACGTAAAAATTGTTCAACCTGATTCGCCGTCCAAGACACGTAATCCTGAGAGAAAATAGCGGTATGATTAATCTTTCGAGTAAAGTTGGCGTTTTTGAGTATATCTCTTATCGAATGCATAGCCCGAATTTGATCGCTCGTAGTGTTGATAACGATATGCTGAATCTGTATTTTGGAAATCTAAACAAAAAAGTTATGTTTATTAATAGATTTTTTGAATGGAAAGTTACACGAGCGATTCGCTCCGTCACTTTCGGTAACTTTACCGTAATATTGTAATCCCCGGTTGGCACTTTATCGAACTTCACGTCTTGCATGTACGATTGGCCCTCTTTAGTGAATAACAGATATTCCGAGAGATAACCATAAAATTCATCCTTGTTCTCGACAACTGCGAAAAAGAATTTATTTAAAAAACTCTATTTTATAAACTTTATTTTATATTAATATATATTTTCAATTGATTTTTTTTATTGATATTTTTCTCGCTTTTTCGTTTGTTTGTTTGCCATTCAGTTCTTCGCAAATTTTATTTTAATGTTTTGTTAAAATTAAATTAAATTTTTAATTAAATTTAATAAAAATTAGGTTTCGCTAATTTTCATTTAATACTTCGAGACCCCGGCGTATTCAGAAATCAGCATTGCAAAGCATTAAAAAATTAATAATTAAATTCGATTGGAAAATTGAACGAGAAGGGTAATTAATCGATTTACCGTGTCCGGAGTTTTTCAGCCATTGGTCGTACGCGGTGAACCAAGGATCGATAGTGTGATTATTGATGTAAGGATTGTTGCGAAGTGCCTGAACGAGGTTCCTAGCAGCATCGGCGTCTTCGTAATAATCCAAGCCGGACAAATAAATGGCTGCTCTCTTGCCATACTTCGGGAAGAGTTCGACGAGTTTTTCATTGAATTTTATAGGATAAGAGTCCTGATTGAGATACCAGAGTGGATCGAAATTTTGTTCCAATTGAAAGATGCCCCAGATATTGACGATGAGAATAACGAAGGTAATAATCAAAACGACGTATTTAACGCGTTTCGTCATGAAGAAAGGACCGAGGAATTTCTCGAAGATTATTCGTTGGATGTTTCTTTGACTACAGTCGTTGGGTATCCAATCGGATCTGCGACGACACAAACAACCGTCCTTGATGAGAACGAGACGTCGTTCGTCAAGAACAAGGCAGCTTACGAAAAACATTATTTCGAAGAGATAAAGGAAGAATATTCCCAAAGTGGCGAAAACGCAGAATGACTCGAGAAACGGCATGACGGTTGTGACCCCGATAGCGAAAGCAGCGATGTTCGTTATTGAGGTTATGGTTATCGACATGCCCGATTGACGAAGGGCTTCTCCAATCCTCTTTGGTATTTCGTCTTTTCCGTTCACTTTGGAATCCGACAGATTGTCCAAACTTTGAATAATAACGAACATATCGTCAACACCAATGCCGAGCAACAAGAACGGCAATATTGGATGTACGGGACCATAAAAATAGCCGAGATAAAACGAAACACCGTACGCCGATAGTATCGCCTGTCCAACCACCGAAACACCCATCAACGAAAGATATATGCGCTGTTGGACAACGTTGCATCGACCTATCATCGCCATTACGTATATCGCGATCAACGAGAATCCGCAAAACAATATCGTCATATTGTTGCGCAATACTTGATGAAGAAAGTCCTTGAAACTCCTCGACGTTAGAGCGTAAACTCTCATCCCATCCGGCAACGTCAAATTCGCGTTTAAAATCTCCTCGATAAACGACAATTCCCAATCGGGCAGATTATCGTTCGATCGCTTCGTTATCCAATTGAGTAACGTAGCTGACGCACCCGTTACTCCACCTTTCGCGTCGTAACTTATTCTTGACAACAGTGGTGCCACGTCCATCAACAAATTGTCGCTCGAACTTCTGGAAAATTCACAGATTTGTGGTATAGTATTTTCCCTTCAAAATGCTTTTTTAATCATTAATGTCCGATGATTTTTCGATTTTTGGCAGAATTTTAAAGTTGGGCCATCGATTTTTACAAATTTTTCCATACATACCCCTTTGCCTCTTTTTTTGCGATTTTTCAAGTGGACTTTCCGGGGAAACTTCGAGAGATATGGATACGAATCCAACGCCATTATTTAAGTTGGGCAAAAACCTTTTCCGAACCCCCCAAATGAACCTCAATAGCATATAAAATGCCCACCCTACAACCTTTTGAAATATCGTAATTTTTGAAATTCCGGAAAAGTGGCCGGGGGAAGTCGAAAAATATTTTTTTCCATTTTTAACCTCTTAGAGAGGTCTATTTGATCGGAAATTTTCCGCTGATTACGAATATGCTCGAGTTTTTGCCGAAAGTGGAAAATTAGACTGGGGAAATGTGAAAAACCTTTTGTAGACTGTTTTTCTGACGTTTTTTTTCGTTGGTTTTCCATTTTTGAACTCTTAAAAGAGTCTATTGGAACGGAAATTTTATGCTGATTACGAATATCAAAAAATTTTTGTCGAAAGCATGGAACGAAGCAAAGAAAAACGTATTTTAAGGTGTTTTTTACGATTTTTTCATAGAAATTTTGGGTTTTTGGGGAAATTA